>VWZO01016550.1:356710-392290 GCA_013396975.1 Bucco capensis | reverse complement strand
TCCCTGGAGGTGTTTAAGAAGAGATTGGAGGTGGCACTTAGTGGCATGGTTTAGCTGATGCTGTATTGTTGGGTCATAGGCTGGACTTGGTGATCCTGGGGATCTTTTCCAGCCTTGGTGATTCTGTGATTCTCTCCCCCTCTTACTTGCTCTTCCTTCTCCCCCTTCCCCATTTCCTAACTCTTCCATTGTGCTTACACAACTCTTTGGTCTCTACTGTCAGTTCAGCATTACAAATCCTCATGCTGCATTCAATGAAGTCAAGCAGGCTCACTGAAGATCACTAGGCTCATCTTACTCCTGAAATAATCTCACTCAAATCCATGGAGTTACAAGAGGGATAATCTGGAACCAGTGATGTTCTCTGAGTCTTCTGACATTCAGCTTTGGAGCTCTGTGTCTCCAGGCTGATGATACACACTGAAGGGCTTTCTGAACACAGAAGAGGAGATAGAAAAAATGTGACCTCCTTGGGTGGTTTTCATCACAGTAGTTGTACTACATCTGCCATATATCAGAACAGTTCCCATGTTTCCTACCCAAGATTCATATCAGCAATAAAATCACCATCATACTTCACTGTATTAAAAAAAATACAACAAATTTCTCCATAGCTGGAAAAATATATTTTTGAGGTACAGTGGCAAGGAATACAAGGTCCTCTAAAGTAGCTTGACAAAATAAATTATCTGATTCCTGAAAAGCCTTTTGCAGTCTCTCTTTTTCTATCTGCAAACTCTCTGCAGCTGTTTATTTGTGAAGTGATAATCCTCTCCCTGTGTCTCAACAAAGATTTCTTCCTGGGAGATAAAAAGAGTTTGCCCAAATCTACTATATTGTTTGTGAGTGTTATTAACCAACTGGCATCAAAGTTGTATTTTTTTTATTATTATTTGTACTGCAATAGTTCTGGGAGCTCCTTGCTGCCACAGGATGTGACAGTGTTAGAATTGCCTGTATATAGGATGAGACACTGATCTGACTGATCAGATGCTCTGTGTTTTACATGAAGAGGCAGGGGAAAAAAGAATCAGAAAATAAGACTGCAAAAGTCTTCAAGATGTCATTTAATCCACATTTGGATGTGTGGTAAATTTATGGTTGATCAGCTACTGGTTTCACTTGTTTTTTTGATGGAAAAGAGGATTGTGTCATGCCCATGTAGTCTACTGGCTGGCTGTGGCAGAAGTGCAAGTTTAACCTAGATCTCACAAATCCCATGAAAATATTTTATGTTAACTGAACTTGGGAGACTCTATGGAAAACAATCATAAGCCTGCTATCTGTATTTGCTATGAAGCAGTGAGTTAAAGAAAATATAGCTATCAGCTACAATTTTTATATGCTCTTCTGCACTCAGGCATAGATTTAAAAACCCACAAAGTCCACAAATAGTTGTATATACTAAAATATCTACACCTCATTTATCACACTGAATTAGATATACATTTTCCCTTCACTATCAGTAAAAAAACCCTATTCTATGCCATATATAATATATGAAAGTAACACTATACAAAAATTCATAGAAGATAAAGTACTAAGATCAAAAGCACTCTGTATCTGACAAAGACTTTTTACACACTGCAGTGCATCTTTTCTTGTGTATTCTGTCTATTCCATGAAGCAATATACATGTTTAATATCAGATAAGCTCATCCTTTTAGTCAGTTATTGTAGATACTGAGTTTTCTGTTTTAGTTCAGAAGAAAAAACAGCTCCAATTCCTTTCCTATCACTATCATTTCTTCTCTGGGCTGAAGTGTAATCACACCCTTTCATAGGTTACTGTTTCTACCTTCTAGCTCAAGTAAGTTTCATACATTAATGCAACATAGGCAAGATTAATGTGGTTTTCCTCTTTACTGTAAACCTTGGGATTTGTTGTGGAATGGACTGTTTCAGGTATTGCTATCTAACTGCAAGGGACAATGCTGGTTATCATTTCACCCTGAAAGCAGCCATACAGATCTAGATATTACAGTACTTTGAATTTAAAAACCATGAATATAAATGTGTTCCTTCCAGTGAGTAGGAATTAAATGACTGCTTATTTTGTATCTGAAGCACTTTTTACATTTACGTGCCATCTATGACATCTAGATAAAAATCCCCACTCAAATAGACAGCTAGCTCTGAACATTCCTTCTGAATAAGAAACAGAGAAGTTCAAAATGAATGAAGTGCAGATCACATGAAAGACAAGGATACACAATTACATTTAGCCCAAAAACTAAGGAAGCTTTTCTTCCTTGGAAAATGTTGTTGTTTTTCAAGCTAACATATCTTGGCAAAGTCTAATTCTTGTTTTGAAAAGAAACTTGGGAAATTCTTTCAAATACTTCAAAGTTTTATTTGAAATTTGTGTTTCCAATGTTTTTACATTATATAAAATACAGTCTAGACCTTAAAACTGAAACAAAAAAAAACAGTGTGATAGCTTCTTTCCCATTACATTTCAATTTTTACCAAGTTTTTTTTCCAACATGGAAGTGAGAGGACATTTCATAGCTGTTGGATTTCCTATCAGGTAAGAAGCTTCCAGTTTTCAGAGAATACTAACTTTTTACTACATGAATACTTCCTTCCCCTAGCCATCCTCTCCTCCACGTACAAGCTCCTAGAGTTAGCAAAGTTGAATATTACAACACACAATACGCTTAAACAGAGCAGAAATTAATGAAGTAAAGCCCTTTGATGCTGACAGCACACTCGGAGCACGAAGAACATTGAATCTCTTCCAAATGCTACAGATTTGAGTTATCCAATAGTTTCTGACACAGACTGCTAGCATCTTAATGACTAAACAGGGCCAAGCCTGTCCACACTGTCTGAGGTCTTGGCTTGAACCAACAAGCTATGCTGCAATGATGCTTTAAGATGTACCTTTCTGTTCCTTTTCCTTAAAAGGAGGAGACTCACAGGGCTTGTAAGTGTCCTAACTAGATTCTATTCGAGCATACCCCAGAGCAGTGAAGTTACTAAAATGGAGGCAGAAATCCAGACTCACAGGCAACAGAATAGAAACAAAAAAGGGATGTGATGCAGGCTTCCCTCTGTCCCCTCCTTGCAGTGTGACTGCTTTTCTCCAGGCTCAGTCTCAAGCCAGCAAGCTTCCTGGGTTGCAACAAATGATGTGGTGTCTTTTCAGTTCCCAAGAAAAGTCTTTTCCTTCTATCTATCTATCTATCTATGTATCTATCTATCTATCTGTGCCTGCTGCTTGCTTTCCTCAGCAATTTCTGCCTCATCCCAGCTGAGTATATCAAGTTACTCTGGAAGCTCTCTGTCCTCCTGGAGGACTCCACCTGAACCAGCATCTAGTGGTGAGGCCAGGCTGAGAAGTACACCTCTTCCTTGCTGCTCAGCCAAGTCCTTTCCCCAGGAGATGTCCTTGATTTCTACCAGAGGTTCTCAAATGTCAGCCAAGGAGGTATTACCTCCACAATAGGACAGGACAAATAAAAACATTTATTTGTAGTCTAGAAAAGCATCCTCAGTCTAGATCAATGAAAACACTCTAAATTGATGGAAACAGCTTTCAATGGGTGAATGAAGGACTCATTTAAAAGACCAAAGGAAGGATCAAAGTGGATGAATTACTACTAGGGATGGGGAAACTCGGGAGCTAAGAAGGTTGTTCATTATTGATGGGTGCCCTCAAAACACTACAAAAGGACTTAATCTTAGTACTTGACTTCTGGGAAGGCTTATGGTGATACTGCTGATGACTCCAGTGTTTTAAGCTCAGAAGGACAAATGACAATTGGTATTTTGTAGCAGACTCTTCCTGCATGTTTCTGGGGAATGACACAGACAAAGTGCTTTGTTGCAAAGGTGAGGCTCCCTTTCTTGGGAGAAAGGCTAAGAAAATGTAAGGGTAACAGAAGAAGTGAAACCATTTACACTAGGGAGGTGGAAAACCAAGTACAGGTTTTGGATTCCTAATGGGAGAACCTGGTACCTGTTACCCACTTCAATGTGCAACTAAAAGTCTAGGTGTAGGAGAACAAAGTCAATCAGACTTTTTATCCAGAGAGGCTTACACCTGTCAGAGATGTGAAGCTTAAAAGAAGTTCAGAGGACAGATAATTTTTTTTGCAGAGTATGAAGACCAAGACCCAAAGAAAGAGATAGTGAGTTGCATTTGGTGTCTGAAGGAAAGCTAGAAGTGCTGTAACAGGACAACTGAGTTACTTATGATTGATCCAGGAGTAATGTTTAAAGGACTAATGCTGTGTCTTACTGGAGGGGAAGTCTCCTGCATCTCAACTGGAGGACAGACATGTATTGGATGCTATATGTTGGAGCTCCTTGTTTGTGAGCTTTTGCTGAGGTCATAAAACAGAAGCAATGCCTTTCTTTCTCATTAAGCCCTTACCACAATTTGAGTAGTTCAAATGCTTAGGTGTTCCTAACCTCTGAAGATTCAGTTACTTTATCACTGTGTGTAAGCACAATATTGTTCTTTTACCTCCCTTTCAGTTGAAGTCCTGTCACAAAAAGCAAGATCTGCTTGGAGAGCTTGATCTTGCAAGGTTGTAGCTCCACCTAAAGAAGTGCCCACAAACAAGATTAATCTCAAGCATGCAACCAATGCTATTGATTTCAGTGGGATTATTCACATGCAGGAGTTAAACAAAACAGCTCTGCCAGTGGAAAAAAGGAAAAATGCATACCCTGTTTGCTGTGTATGCATTCTATTTAATGTGTACCCTTGCTGCTTCTAGATTGCAAGACCTGACTAAAAGCAGCTGTGGTTATAATACAGGACTCTGCCATACTGTCTTTGCTGGTAGGGAAGATTATTTTTTGGCTACAATGATAAATGCCATTACTTTAGGTACAGAACAACTTAATTCTGTTCCCTGCTTTGCGAGTTGGATATTTAGCTGGTAATGGTACATCTGGAGGTAAGCAAATGGAGAATCATTACAGGTTCATTTCACAGTTTGCTTTCATTGTATCTGAAAAAGAAATGGGCACAGGTTAATCCCCTTCTGCTTAGAGGATAAGCAGAAAGGCTGCCTAGAGCAAAATTAAGAAACAATTTTCTCTTCTCACTGTTCCCCTTTTATCTCATCTTTCCATTTCATCCTAAAGGTGCTGCCAATAGTGTTAGTTGTGGAATTAATGCCTTGGCAAAATAGTGAGAAAAGACTTTTAAACAGTGAGACCTGTTAAATTATGCAGTAGTTTCCACAAGGGAAACGATGGAAGTCTTGTTCCTCAAGTAGCTTGAAAAAAGGCATGGATAGTTCAACAAAGGGAAGTGCAAAGTCCTGCACCTGGGGAGGAAAAATGCCAGGCACCATTCCATTTCTGACAGAAAATAACCTGGGGGTCCTGGTGGATGTGAGTCAGCAATGGGCCCTTGTTCCAAAGAAGGCAAATTGCATCCTGGGCTGCACTAGGCAAAGTATTCCCCACAGGTAAAGGGAGGTGATTCTTCCCTCTCCTCAGCACTAGTGAGGCCACACTTGGAGTCCTGTGTCAATTTCTGGGCTCCCCAGTACAAAAGAGACATGAACATACTGGAGAAAGTACAACCAAGGGCCATGAAGATGATAAAGAAAAATCTGTCCCAGCATTAATGAGAAATGGCCCCATGCACTTCTCAGCTTCACTGTTGCCACAGGTTCCTTTGTGAGGGCAAGGGGAAGGGAGGGAGGAAGGGAGAATATTTTCTAATGGTTTGTCTTCTTTGTATCAATTATCTCAAGTCACTATGCACAAGTAGTTCCCTTTTGGTTAGTGTATTTAGCAAGTGAGAAATTCATGCTGCAAAGCCACCACCAACTAACACAGACCTGGTTTCATCAACAAGAGAATTATGCTTTTGATCCCAGATGCTGTAGCTCATGCACATTACTAGCTCAAGTGTCAGCAGCATTTGACCTCAAAGCTGTATCCAGCAAGCCATCTGGATCAAGCTCACAGCCCATTTAACATGAGCTAGAAACATTTATCAGGACAATAAAGCCTTCAAACTACCAGCCATCTCAGAGAATGAAGCTGGTTATGGAACCAGCATCAGCTCTGGAAGATGCCAGCACACATTAGCCCTATTCCTCACATATCATCTGAAAGGATCTCTCCTTGGGCTGAAAGACATGTCAAACAGCACAAATGAGAGAGTAAAGCAGGTAACTATGATCAATGAACAGAAATATGTCTGTGCCTGATAAGGTTTATTCACTTTTCAGAATGGGGTCTGCCAGCACATACCAGTCAGGAGATGAGCCAGATGGCAGTATGTCATTGCTTAGGAATGAAAGCCCTTACAGCATACCCTTGGTTCACCTTCACTGATACCTGATCTGTGCATTATCAAACAGGAGGAGCTGGAGCTGGGTCACACGAGAGCACACGACTGTATTTCTGTCATGTTAGAAAAAAATGATAGGGTACTTGCATCAGCTCCTTGCCACTTGGAAAAGATACTCAATGCTCAGTCCACTAAGAGGAGAATGACATGAGGCCATTTCTGCTCTGCAATAGAGGCCACTGGCACAAAGTCATCCCTTCAAAAGGAAAAAGCATTGCATTTGAATTGGCAGGATGAGCTTGCATCAGTTCTGTGTTTGCCCCATGTGCCTGTGGTGTTTTGATCTGATTTTTAAAGTGAGGCCATACACTACAGCTTCATTGGCATATGTGTTCAGCACTTATGAGACTCCACATTCAGCACTGGAAACTCTGCCTAGGAGGCAGTACCTTTAGGATGCATATAGGATTTACCTAATCTAACTTTTTGTGTCAATAAAGCAGGCCTCTAGAGCTAAGCTAGCCAGCAGAGCCTCCCACGATTGTGAAGAAAAAACCAGACACCTGGAGCATGACTTGCCTGGATGTTTTAGAAGCCCTTTTCACAATGTGATGGCTCTAATCCTAGAAGACATCATTTCTTCACATTGACCTGAAAGAGAAGCTAGGTAACCACCTGAAATGTATAGATGATATATTTGTAGGTAATTGAATCCCACAAATGCAAATTAGAGCAAAACAACTAGTCCCTTTAGTGTAGGTGACTCTGTACACTGTCAGCTGGCTGATACTTTTCATGGTTGTTGAATTTGGCCATGTTTTGTCCTTTAAATGAAAGTCAACCCTTCTTCCTAGAAGCTTATCATTCACCTTAAAGGATTACCAGAAATATTTTATCACCTGCTCCAGTGTTAAAGCAATTCTTAAAACAATCTGCTAGACAGAAAGAAATGTGAGGGGGAGATCATTCAGGGAACTCTATCAAAAGACTAAGTAGACTGTCAAATACTCAAATATATGGTAACTATTAACTTAATAGAGTATTTCTTTTGTTCTGATTGGTGGTGAGGAGCCGTTGAAACAATTAGAAAGATTCCAGTTTGTCAGTACAGAAATCCTAAAATTGCATGTTAAAATATCAAGCCAGGAGATTGGAAATTTTAATCACTAAAGAACATGCTGTGCACATTCTGTTGGTAATGGTTCCTTGATTTTTGCTAATAAATCATTGGAAGCACAAATAGGATCTGAATTGAGATTTTTTTTTTAAGGGACTAGTGTTGTGTGGTTGCTCAGTTACCTAGTGCCTGATGGAAAGCACTCTCAAGGTGGCCAATGCTCAGGACATTAGCTCTTCAGCTGTTTTCAAATACCCAGCTCTTTAAAATGACTCAGATGTCTTTGCTAAACACTAAGCCACTGCTACAAGAAACACTTCAAGATTCTTTGTCCACTTGCTTGCTTGCATTTTTACAAGAGACAGACAGACTATGGACTCTGAAGACAGATGGAGACAGATGGAAGCTCTCTCTCTGTCCATGTGCTGAGTTGGACATAGGCAAGCTAAATGCTGCTCAGCATTTGTAGAGCTGTATTAGCACAGCAGTGTCAACACAGCTACACAACTTCTGGAGCAGAACAGATGAGGCACAGCACTGTGCAAACACAGTCAAATAGTTTGTGGATGCTGTTTGGTGGAGCCCAGTAAATAGGAATATTTTTTTGCCATTCCTAGCAGAAGGCCACACGTTTTTTATTGACCTGACAGCAAAGGGTGTCCGCATTTGTTTGGGCTTGTCCCAACCTAAGCTGATAATAAGCTTGTTTTATTGAATTGGGGTAGGAAATGTCCAGCAGTCAGGCTTGCTTTGGGTTAGCTCTAGTTTAGAGTGATAACAAGTAGACTTTCTGTGTAGATTAAATTACCTGTGACCCTAGAATGAAACATGGTTTGCAAGAATGCAAACACAGGATGGTACTGGAGGTAGCAGACTGTAAACACAAATCCCAATGGTCAGCCAGTGGTCACTGCAGGCATGCAACTGTCTAAAGCAGTTTAGATATGTATTGGGTTTGGCTGAGATGGAGTTAATGTCCCCAGAGCAGTTTTCAGAAACGCTGTGCCTTGGGTTGAAGATAACAAGTAACTTAAACTAAAGAAAAGAAAGCCCATGTAATGCATGACTGTATTAAGCAAATAGAAAAACATAAACCCAAACTGACCCCAAAAAAGGAGAAGGAAGGGACCTTCAGCTATCAAACTCTGCCTGGAGAAGAACCGAGGACACTGGTAGCTGCTGACAGTCCCTGCAGCCCCTCTGCTGTCAGCCTGACAACCCAGAGGGACACAGGAAGGATAGTGTTACATTAAAGAAAAGGAGGTAATCCTCTAATTTTGGCAGTTAATAGGATTTTAGGCTTAACACTGGACTTTGTAGCCTTGTAACCTGGAAAGAAAGATGCTGGCTTTTTGCCCCAAAACACAGTCACCATAAGATTAATTTCACTCCATTTTATATATATTTACAGTGTAGACATCTAGATTTGCTCTAGTCAGCCTGGGCTCCCATTAGAGTCACTGGATTGAAAGAAGTACGTTTAGGACATGAATTATCTGATGTGCTCTAGATGCTTGCTTTAGGTTGACAGGAGTTGTACCCTGGAGCAGTTCATTTCCCTTCACTGACTCTAAAAGGCTCAAGAGAAGGAACTCAGAGAGGGGCAGTTCCAAGGACTGTTACCTGTGAGAGTTAGCTTGTCACCTTCTGTATTTCATGCAGTATTCCTGTCTTCTTTATGTACAGATCATTTCAATGAGTAAATTACTCATTAGACTGAAATCCCTTAGAGAGCATGCCCTGGGATTTAAAAACAAAATAACACCATCAGTATGGAAGGAATTTTCACTGTACCAAGAATAATAACAACAGAACTAATAAGCAAAAGCCCTCATTTCAAAGGTATTGCTGGTTTCAGAAGAAATAGATGGGAACTACAGAAAATCAACACTTTCCCACGAGGTAATTCAGCACCTTCCTGAACTAGAATCCTATCAGTCAGAGAGCTCAGCTACAAGGGTCAGAACTTAAAAAGCAAAGGCCCTGCTGCAGTCCCAAGAAGGAGTCTTTACCCAGTGTGCAAAGACCAATTGACACACAGAGTTGAGATACCTGCTTTACTCCAAATCTGCACAAAAAGTGTGCTAGGAGAAAAGTCACAAAGCTAGCACCCTGTTAACTCAAACAGGAGCACTTTATATGCAGTACAAATAATGAAGAAACTATATAGGAGTGGTTACATGATTTTACATCACATAAATCTTTGTACACATGCTCCATCAATTGCCTAATTCATGATGCTGTGACCTAATTCATTACACTAAGGTGGTCCTACATGTACATTTAAATTCTCCTCTTAGAGGTGTGGGGTTTAGTACTAAAGGCACCACAGAGTATGCAGGGCACACATTGATGGTTTGATCTGTCTCAGGTTTATGTCAGGAAGCCATAGTGAGGCATTATCTACAAAACTTGTCAGAAGTTTACTATGTTTAGATACTGCTCTAAATTACCATGTCTTATTTCTAATTATTTTAGCCTCTGAGCTCATCCCATCCTTTAGTTTTAAGGGCCTTCCATTCTTGTTGTCCTGCTTTCAGACCAGTTCATTATTAGCTTATCTAGCCTAAAAGTTTTTTCCTTCCAGTATCACATCTACAAGAGCACAGGGAGAGCTCTGGTAGTGAGTTCCATAGGAAGCAAGGAGGATTTGATACAGTTCATCTCTCTTTTACACTAAACACATTATTAGGACATTCTAAAGGACAGGACTACCCTGAGCTTGGAACTTCCCAGCAGAGGGCTCTTTCCTGATGCCCTGGCAGTGCAGCCACCTCCTGCCCCATCACCGAGCTCAGCTTGAGAAAGGAGCCAGTCCTGTGAGGCACTGGTTATCACACAGGCCTCTGAATCACACAACTTGGCTCTGTGCACATTTATAGCTCCAGAAATACTAACAATTTACTAACTTCTGATAAAGTCTAGCTTCTTGGGAATTGCTGATGCCTCTGTTTCTGTGGGAAATAAAGCTCTCTGCAAGCTTTCCTCCACTGCCTTCTGAGCACATGAAAGTGCTGCTGAAATTCCTAATTGCAAATTAGACTTTTGACAGGGGAAGGCAGGGTAGACAGATTGAGACAGCCTTAAAGTGCTTTTCTCTTCCTGATGCCAGAAGTGTTCATAATCCAGACAAATGAACTGATTGTAGCAAACAGTATGAAGGCAGCCCTGTGCAAGCTTGTGCCTGGCAGCTGGTGGTCAGACACTAGAACAAACTAACCAATTAGCACAGTCCCCACGTTGGGCAAAATGCACATTAAGAACAACTGAGATGTGCTCTGGGACATTTGATGGTCCACACACAGCAGCTTTACCAGGTGGGCCACAAAAGTGAGATTCTCAGCAGGTGAGTTAGCTGGGGCTGTAATAAACCTGAACCTGCTGCAAGTCAGTCTTTGTGTATCTTATTGGCTGAACCTCTCCAGGTTTAGCTGAGGTGTCATTTTGTGGCTTTATTACACTTGGAGCTGATTTTAGAGGCATTTTGTGTTTACTGATGCTTTTCTACACTTAAAAAAATAAAGAAAGAAGTAAATAGGCTGCAGACCTTTCAGAATATTCTGACACTGCAATAGCTACACTTATGGAATAATTATTCTTGGTAGTTGTACAGTATCTTCCTTCAGCTTTCATAAGAAGCTCCAAACATTAATGAGTTACAGGCTTAATTTTCAAACTCAAATTCAGTGACTCAGCAGTCCTAAGAAAATAGAGTCATTTGTCTGTGTTCCCTACCTACAGCTTTAGGTACTTAACTCTAGTCACTCGTATCTGAAAATGTAAGCTGAGGAGCCTTGAGGGAGAGGTGGGAAGAGATCATAGATCTCATGGCACTTAGTCATGAATCTTCCCCAAAAGACTGTGTTTCATCTTATGCCTCAACAATGTGAGGAAAGCCTTGTTTATTCTAATCCAGTGAGGAGAATGCTGGCTTGCTAACATCCTGGCAGCACAGTGTGCACAAAGGACAATCTGGGCATCTCAGAGCTGCATTTTTTTTCCTCTGATTGCCCATGGCTTGGGAAGAAGGGCTGCCCTGGATATCTATCAGTCCTCAAAGACTGAACACAAGAGTGACAATTATCTTGGTAAAATCAGACTGTCTATTCACTGAGCACTTTAGTTTAATTTCAGTTCCAAGATTAATGAACTTTTTTTTGATGTATAGACTCATGATTTATTTGGAACACTTTGCTACCTAGATCCCTGTACTTACCTAGTCAGTGTGACCCCAACTAACCAAACACCTCAGAGTTAGTCATGAATTATGTTTTCACAACAGCTGTAAGGGAGGAACAGTTCAATGCATGCCCTTTGCAGAAAGAAAGGAAACGAGCATGCTGAAATCCTAATTTCCCTGTTTCTCAATGCCTTGAGCCTGGAACACTTCACTTTTCCTGTTAAATCAAAAGCATTCTGTCTGATTTTAGCTACATTAGAGTAAGGTGATTCTTGCCCCAGAAATTATTTTTTCTTGTTTCATCAACTAGAAAAGCCAACTGGACAGACCAGCTCAGAAAAAAAAGGATCTCTGAGGGGAAGTGTTTGGAGTTAGGTAAAGAAAATACCAGCCAGAGAGTAGGAAAAAGGCTGTAGCTCTGTGCTGCAAATGCAGCTGCAGACAGGAGGGAACCAAAAGTGTGAGACTTCACAGCTTTCAGGAGAACTCCCCAAAGAATCTCTCCAGAGTATTCTGACCAATTTACTTGATGTGCTACCCCTAAACTAAGGGGGGAGGGGGCTGAAAGGCTCTGGTCATTTCACACATCTCTGAAATGAATCCCCTAAGGAGCTACCTTATCTTTCCAGCTATGTGAAAGAGAAAATAATCTGAATGCACTTTCTAAACAAAATATTGGGTAAAAATAGAAGTAGAGGCAGAAGAAGGTGAGGTTTGTGACTTCTGAGCTATCCACTTAAATCAAAAGACTGTACTCTATAACTTTGCTAAAAATAGATTCATTAAAGCTATTTAGCTTTTTTATTTGCTTTGAGTATTTATCTGCAAAGCAAAATGTTTCAAGTCTCTTTCTAGTTCACCTTATGAGCTAACTTTGATGCAATAGAAAACAATATGAACCAAATTGCTTTCCAATAACAAAAAAAGTTTAATGATGCTTAACAGATGTCTGCCTCTGACTAAATCCAAGAGCGTCCAATATAATCATAGAATTAGTTAGGTTGGAAAAGACCTTTAAGATCATCACGTCCAACTGTTACCTTAGCACTGCCAAGTCCACCACTAAACCATGTCATCAAACACCACAGCTACAGGTCTTTTAAATACCTCCAGGGACGGTGACCCCACCACTTCCCTGGGCAGCCTGTGCCAATGCTTAACAATCCTTTTGGAGAAGACATTTTTCCTAGTATCCAACCTGAACCTCCTCTGGCACAACTTGAGGCCATTTTCTCTTGCCCTATCACTTGGTTATTTTGGAGAAAAAACCAAGCCTCACCTGAACACAACCTCCTTTCAGGTAGTTGTAGAGAGCGAGAAGGTCTGCCCTGATCCTCCCTTTCTCCAGACTAAAAACCCCAGTTTCCTCAGCCACTCTTCATAGGACTTGCCCTCTAGACCCTTCATCAGCTTCATTACCCTTCTCTGGACATGGTCCAGCCATTCAGTGTCCTTCTTGTAATTAGAGACCAAAGCCAAACCTAGTATTCAAGGTGCAGCCTCACCAATGCTCTAGCCCTGCCGGCCACACAATCTCTGACCCAAGCCGAGAGGCTGTTGGCCTTCTTGGCCACCTGGGCACACTGCTGGCTCATGTTCAGCCAGCTGTCAAACAACAGCCCTTTTCTACTGGGCAGCTTTCCAGCCACTCTGCCCCAAGCCTGGAGCATTACAGTACTGAAATTGCTAAGGTCCAAATAACACCTTTAAATCACTGAGGGGGAACTTTACCCTACCGTGACCCACTCCTCCAGCTATCCAGTGAGGACCTTCACATGCTGTACACCTCTTAAGTCAGGGAGAAGCAGACTCTTCTTGCTCTTTCCCAGTCACCTGACTCCACATTCATTACATAGTATTCATTACAATGCTGCTTAAAACCATATGTATTGTGTTGCCTTTTCAATAGCTAAACTTCTTTCCATCTTCCCATAAATTTGGCTGAGACTGACATCTTTTCAAGATGTGATCATATGAATCCAGGCTACTGCTTTGCAGAACTGATGATACAACATCCATGTAGCTGGTGGTCTTTTATCTGGAGTGGGCTCAGTGCACAGCAGGGGTTAGTTTTAGGCAGTACAAAACCTGTGAATGCCTCAGTTGCTGGTTTCACACAGAGAGTTACCTGCTGCTCTTTTTAGCTCTTTCATATGCAGAGGTCAATACTGTTGTAGAGATTATCCTTTCAAATCAATGTCAGCTGACTTATACTCAAATCAGCTTACACAGAGTCTGATGGTATTCGAAGCTGTGGAAGGAATGTGTGTAAGCAGGGAATCCCCATGCTGAAAGTTGGCTATTACTGTACATCCAGGCTCTGCTAAAGCATTTTGCAGTTTCTTTAGTGCCTACATGCGACATGACAACAGATTTACAACATGCTGTAACAGCCCCTTCAGCAGGGCAGTGCCATTAATCTCCAGATAGACTACTGAGATCAGCACTGATCTCGTGTTTGGATTCCCTAATCCAGGACCCTGCACCCAGCAGGACCGCTCACTGTTAGCTTGTTCGAGAGGCACAGGACTTGATCTCAGCCTGGACTCTCTTAACACATATTTCATCATAATACTTTTCACAGTTCCTCTGCAAGCACAGTAATGCAGTGACTGAAGACACAGTCAAGCATTTAAGTATATGATTAACCTAAGGTGCTTAAATAGGATTGCTGCTGTCAGCAGGGTTGCTTGTATATTTGGAGTTCAAAATGCACTCAAGTGCTTCACAGATCACTTCATTATCATTAAATACATGCAACAGGTAGAAACATAAAGATGACACAATCACAGAAACCCTGCAGAAAGCATCTCCTGGAGCAATAACAGCAAATCTCGCGTTTAGGTGCAGCTTTAAAGCACACTTTTCAACATCAAGTCAAGAGAGTATTTGATTTTTACAGAACACCACAGACTCAACATGCAAAGCAATAATATGGTTAACCTGCTTCCAGATGTGCCTGTTTCCTATAGAATAACTGAAACTCTGTATCAAACACATGCCAAGAGTCAATTACAGAATATTGAACATTTTCTAAGGAAAGAAGCTACTCCCTTACACAACAGAGAAATCACATCTTGTTTAAAAACTGGGCGTTGTTTTTTTTAAAGTCTGCTGCTTTACAAAGTAGTCTGTTGTTTCGTTAGGTTTTGATTTCCCTCGGAAGTATCAGAAAGTCCTTGCTGGGGTCCTGTTCGAGGTCCTAAGGCCACTTTCTCAGGCCTGCCTGGCCGTTCGCGTTGAGCTGGACCATGGGGGCGCCCCGGCCTCGCCGCGCTGGGCGTCAGGCCAGCTAAAGGCCGGGGCTGCGGGCAGGCAGTCCCCGCCGCGCTGGGAGTCAGGACGTCTCCAGTCCCAGGCTCCGGGCTATTCCCGCCGCGCTGTCCGGGAGCGCTGGCCAACAGCGCCCCCTGCAGGCCCCGCGCGGCCCCGCCCCCTTGGCTCAGGTTGAGCGCTCTTTGGAGCTAAGGTGGCTAGCAGGCTGAGGGTGGCCTGGGGCTGTGCCCCAGCAGGGCACTCCTCTCGGGAGCCTTTGGTTTAATGCCGCGTGTGCTGGCAGCAGTGACTTTCTGTACATTTTCATTACTTACTCTCCTGCAGAAGTCAAAACAAAGGGCAAGTTTGGCTTATTGTTTCCTCATCCCTGTATTGACAACTGCAAATCATTTCCAGGATGGATTAAATTATGCGGGGGGAGGCAAGAAGGGAGGCGTGCAATGCAATACACTTTGTGTGACTTGCAGTTTAGATTCTGGTGTATTGATTACTGTACAAGCCATGGGGATGGGGAAGCTGTTGGCAGGTCTCCGGCTACAAATGTTTCCAAAATGATTAGGCATTTTATTAATCAAGGTCAAAGTAACCTCATCTGGCCAGTATAAATGAAAGTATAGGGTGCATTAACTAAATATCAGCAAGAAAGACTGAGGTACATTAAAATTCGCTGGAGAGCAATGTGTGGGTTTCAGGTGCCATCTACTGGGCAAATCTTACGCGATAAAATGACAAATGCATCTTTACTCCTGGGCTTGGAGTTTCCCCTCTTCCTCTCTCAGTAGTTTTCCCTCACTGGTTCAAGCTCAGAAAGCTTTTAAATCACGTTTCACTTTGGCTCGAGAAGTCAGCAGGATTTGTGCAGTGCCCAAGTGCTTTCCTTTGCTGAAGTGGGGAATAGAGTTGCCCATGCCACTGTATTAAAGGTCTAATGTAAAAAATACATGCACAAAGTTCTCTGTAAACACTGAAGAGCAAAAGGCATTTTGCAATGTAAGTACAGCTCAGAGTGCAAACACGATTGGTGTCAGAAAACCACTGCCAAGCACATAAAGAAGAGGTCATCCTGAAATAGTGCAGTAAAGCCACGATAGTTGGGAGTATTTAACAAACCCCAGAAGAATCCTAAGGGAAACATTAATCACAGAATCACCAAGGCTGGAAAAGACCCCCAGGATCACCAAGTCCAGCCTATGACCCAACAATACAGCATCAGCTAAACCATGCCACTAAGTGCCACCTCCAATCTCTTCTTAAACACCTCCAGGGATGGTGACTCCACCACCTCTGTGGGCAGCCTATTCCAGTGCCCAATCACCCTCTGCGGGAGGAAGTGCTTCCTAATGTCCAGCCTAAACCTCCCCTGCTGCAGCTTCAAGCCATGGCCTCTTGTCCTGTCACTAGCTGCCATGGAGAAGAGCCCAACCCCTACCTTCCTTTCAGGTAGTTGTAGAGAGCAGTAAGGTCCCCCCTTACAAAGCTCCTTAAATCTGAACAAAAGGGTTAACAATAATGCCACAGGATGATTCAAGGTACAAACCATTTTATTTGAGTCATTTTGAATGTGTGATTTCTAATAAATGTTATCATATGTGGTCAATAACCTAGAGTTTAAAAAAAAAGCTTTTGAAACACAAGACAGGGCTTGCTCAATTTTGAAAATATTCAAGTCATATCTTGGCAATTTTGAAAAATGCTCTGAGCAATTTTAAGTCCAGGAGGTAATTTCAACTAACCCATTTCTATGAAAAGTTTTGCACACACACACACACAAAATCTCTTTTTTGATAAGCCCATTTATTAAATAGTTCCTAAACCACTACACTTCTTTAGTAACTACTGCTTTTGCATCCAATCAGAATAAAAGAGCAAACCCATCAAGACAGCAATTTCCTGAGACCATATCAGATAAATCCAGAAATCCAGCTCTGTCCCAAAATACAATCAGTGTTACATAACCTACAGTAAGTGCACCAGATACAGATAAATCAGCACCTGTCAACTAATGAGGAAAGGTTATCATTAAATTATCCAACAGTAGCAGTTCTTCCTCCTTTCCTCAAAAACCACTTTTAAAATCTTGCTTTAAGTGCCTGTTTTAAAAGACTGCTATTATAAAATATAACTTCCCATGCTAAATATTCCCTTCAAATTATTTCTCTAGAACCACGTTCTAACAAGAATGCAATAAAACTGCATACATTGTGAGAGATAAAATACTTTATGTTAGTAGTTAATAAAAGGGCTTGTTTTGGCTTGGTTTTGTCTGTTGATACAGCAGAAGCAGCCTAAGCTAAGGCCTGCCAGGTGCCTCTGAACCACTGTCCCAGAGGAGGAGGACACAGTCCCAGAATGTGAAGCTCACAGGAGCTCTGCCGCACTCAATGGATTAGGTGTTTACTGCCCATGGGATCTATTCTTCAGTTCTGCTTCTGAGCCAAGCAGCACTGCTCCCCACCCTCAGTCACTAACCCCCTAATCAGAGAAAAATGTGCAAGGGAACCAACTTTATTTTCCTTCCTATCATTCTCCAGGACATTTCCTCTGTTTCTCTCTCCACATCTTCCTTTTGCATTCTGCTTTAGGGCCCAAAGCCTGCAACCTCTGCTGTGCAATACCCAGAGCATGCTAGAAAACCTGCACCACACAACAATCTTACTATGCTATACCACCATGGACTATTTGTCATTCCTGTTCCCACCACCACTGCTCACCATGATCCTGTGGCTCCTCTGCTCTCTTCAGCATGCAAAGACTCCCCAAATTACCACTTGCTTAGTCTGGGGTGGGTTACCATGACACGATTTCTGCTATTTAGTTCTCTTTGCTCTCTCACTGGAAGAGAGGCTTCTTTTCACCTCAAAATATGAAGAAAGACCAATAGGAAGTAAAGCTCAGAATCTCACAGGCCTTCAAGTATATCATTTTTACTGAAATTAATGACAGTAAAGTACCTCCACAGGACTCAGGGTCAGACACACAAGGATTTCAGTTGTGAAATCAAGTTAGTTGATTCAGTTGTGAATCAACTGTTCAGTTGTCTCAAAATGAATTCCTGAGATTCACATCTCTGAAATCAATAGCATGTTCAGAAGAAAATATGTAAGAGTTCATAAGGAACAATGTTTGCAATATTTAATTCCTTTTGGCTCCACAGAAAGAAAAAAAAGAAAGTTGTTGTTCTTCCCTCATAACTAATTCACAGATTTTTCTCTGAGCTGGCAGTATTTGCAGTGTGACCTTTTCTGTTATGCAGCACAGATAGAAAATAGTCATTTCAGCAGAGCTGAATAGACCCTTGGCTATCTGTACTGCTATTACCTGGGTACCAGAAATGTCCATTACATTTGCTCCCAAACTTGGAGCCATGAGAGCCAAAATGCCACAAAGTATTTAGTGGCAGATGGGAAGCTGAGAAGAGTTGGAAATCAGTAGCTCTGGGGTTATACAGTATTATAGATGGGGTAGGTGAGTGGTCACAGCAGAACTCATGAATCTGCACTTCTGAAAGTTTCCTTCATTACCTACTCACCTATGAGACACAGGAACAAAAGCAGATGCCAGTTCCACCAGCAAACATCACCTAAATGAACATTAACACACTGTTCAGGCACAGGATCAACTGCAGATCTAGAGGTAGGTGCTATGCAGCATTTTGCTGTTTGCTCAAACACAGCCTTGACTAAAACAGTGCTGTCACTTTTGACTAAGCAAAATACTCCAGGGGCCTAAAGGACGGCAGAAACTACGGGCAGTTTAGAAAGTGAATCTCTCCAGCTGCAGGAAATACTATCAGCACTAATCATGTTCACATATGCCTGAATGCACACGTGAAGCAAGCTTATTTTGCATGAAATATTCTTTAGAAGCACAGTAGTTGTCTTTGGTGTGTACTAAATTTTTAGCAACTTCTCTCAACTCCTTTTACTTCCTGTAGCTCTCCAGCTAAAATGTTGAGGTAACTGCCACATTTCCTACTTGCCCGGCACTGTCAGAGGGAAAAGCGAGTGATTTCATAACTTAAGGCTAAAAAAAATCTTTCATGAGAATTTATAAAAAGTAAGAATCAGAACTTTTAATAGACATATTAACACAATATATAATATAATATATATTACATATATATAATATACATATTGACCCAAATCAAACCAAAAAGAAGGGGGGAAGGAGATGTAAAAGCCTTTCAACAAATGAAAATTACAGCCAGCACTCATTTTAAAGTCAAGCTACTGGCAAACATCCCTATCTAATAAAAGCAACTTTCCCAACACTTCCCACCAAGAACTTTCTTTCCCTCCCACAATATCCCCATGTGCTTACAAAGTAGCCATGACAATTCTTAAGCATGTTGTGTAGCTAAAATATAAGGCATCACTTAATGAACTATGTACCCCTAGAGCTGAGTGGGAAAGAATGCCACATATGCTTAGATAACATCAGAAAGAGAAAAGTCATGGGAAAGGAACTTAGAAATTACATTAGCCGAAGAAATCCAAGATAAAAATCTAGCCCAGACCTCTAAGGGCACAGGTCTTTCAGGCCTTTCACATGACCAAGTTCTTTCACTAGTCAGGGTGTTCTGGGGCAATTCAGCCTGGGATTTCTTCCTTAGTAAGTGGGGTTTTTTTCAGGCCTATTTCACCTTGCTGAAAATGCTGGTATTCTGCACTGAGGAGGTAGAGGTTAGGCTATTTCTGATCTATATCAACTCAAAGGAAGTGGATTACCTCAGCAGTTGAGATCCTGGACTGGCCTCTACCTATTGTCCTGTAGTCTGGATCATTTCAAGGCAGAATTTCAAGACAGGAGGGTTTTGTAACACACTTCCACCTGAGCTTTCCCTTGGGCTTAGAAGAGGCCACATCCCAATGGTATCATGGATTTGGCCTCATGTGAACTCAAAGCCTATTTCTGAAGGGAAGAAATAAGCATATAGGAGAGAGGGTGGAAAACTTTATATACAGAGTTAGGGAGAAAAGAAACCCCACTGTTCCACCTGGTCTCTGCAAAGACCATACCTCTACTAAGGAATCTGAGTGATCAGCTTTTGCTAAGAAGACAAGAAGCTATTGTACTTACAAATACCTTGTGCTTAAAAATGTATCCTTTATTGCTTAGCAGGCACCAGCATTTGTGTCCATCTTGTCTACAAGACAAGATGGGTATTTTGGGTATTCTTTTGGGTATTTCTAATATACAGTACATTTCATTAACACTGTTCTTTTGCCTATATATCCCCAATTATGCTGAAAGAATCCCAGGTTTTACAGATTAAAAATATGCCCCCTAAACTAGGCATTGCTGTACAACAGGCCAGTTCTTGAATGAGAGGTCAGCAGATACAAAAGAATGTAAGAGCAGGCTGGGAGAATATTGAACAAGAGCAGAGGTGACCATTTCACAGCAGTGAGAAAAATTAAGGATTTCGGAGTTGAATAACCGAAGCAAAACTCCATCTTCTATTTTAATTAACAATAAAAGAAATCTCCGTATCACCTACTTTTTCATCTAGTCCAAATGCGTACATCTAGAATTAAAATTACAGGCTAAAATATATATCTCCATTAAAAGGCAAACCTGCTTTCTGTTTTGCTCTTATGCATCTTTTCATGCATGTTGATCTTTCAGGTTGCAAGTCTGTAAGGCTGAGGCAGTGCAACTTTTGTTATTGGCTCCACTGGCAGCAGGTTAAGATCCAACACTCATCATTTGTTTGCAACTATCCTGGTATCTGTATCTCTTCTTTGTGCCAAGGATTTGAATACAAGCAATAACTTCAGGTGAAGGAAGCTTTATTACCTTTCCAATAGTAGATTTTGGTGAAGAACCATCATCCCTGGGACAAAACAAGCCTTTATTCTGACTTTGCTATTGTGCAAATTAATTTAATAGATTTCTAACCTTTACAGCTAGAATATGTGAATTGCCACCTCCTTACAACCAGGATTACCTCACCTTCATTCCCTTGCTTAAGTAAGAAATAAATGGCACAATAAGAAATTATTTGTAGGGACGCCAGTTTATTTGCATATACTTTGGCAGTACCTGCAGCTCAGGTTAGCCAATCAGGTGCTCTCTTCATTACACTTGAAATACTTTCTATTTTTGCTGACATACAATGTGAGGAAACACACAAAAGAAGGCTTTTCATAGCTCTTAATCAAGCCAGGTATAAGCTTTGCAGGTACAGAGTTTCTGGTATATTATCCCAGTAAAAAGTTAGTGCAGATGTAGTTCATACAAGCAGATAAATGCTTTTGCTAGTACACTTTATTCTAAGCATTCTTTGTTTCTACTGTCCCAGCTCAAATACATTAGAGGACCTAGGCAGAGTTTTACAGGTGGAACTCCATCTACTCTTGGCAATTCTAATAGCGTAGCTATTCTGCTCACATACCCTGACTCATCACATTCTTCCTGGCAACACTTAGTAGACTAGCTAGAGAACTGCTGCCAAGTGATTAGATGTGGTTTGTGACAAAGAGAAAAGAAACCACCCAAAAGCTGAAAGTAAATTCTTCCAGAAAGATCAAAATTAGGTGGAAAAATGTTGAAAGCCAGATAAAATACCACTTCTCTCATTGAACAAAACTACTAACCCTTGTTACACTGTTCTAGTAGACACTAATAGGTTATGCCTTGAATTGCTCTTGCCAAAAACTCAGACATCAAGAAGGTCAAGTTCTGGCCAACATTCTCTAAACCCCAACATCATTCAAACATAACCTCTCCAGTATTGGGTAGGAATGTCTCAATCTTATGCCAGCAGCAGATAAACAGCAAATCCTATTAACTCCTCAGTCTCCTACTTCAGCACAGGAGGATGTAATTCATATTCCACACGACTGTGAAAGATCAGAGTATTTCTGAAGTCTTATGGCAGTGAAAACTGAATAGACTGAGTTTTACTGGAGAGGAACTAGAGCAAAATACAAGTTATCTTTAAATAGCGACAATGAATATTTATTCAGCATCGTCCTCTCCTACTAATAGAATGTGTGCACTTCAGGCACTCAAAAGGACTTTCACTTACACACACATATATGGCAAATTACACATTTTATCAATTCTTAGGATGTCTGGAGAGCCAGAACAAGAAGAACTCCCCAAGGCACTGCATACAACATAAACATGCAAGTCATCTAGGAATCATGATCCAGTCTACAAGACACATAAAGAAAATTTTTATGTCTAGAGCATGATTTCAGAATCTCAAGAGACCAGAAAGCTCTCAGTGTTTCAAAAAGAGATTTAATATTAAGCCCATTGGTCTCTTTTGTCTGAAATTCCCTCTGTCTATGAAATTCAACCCCGTACAAAGAGCCAGAATCAGGATTAAGGATCTCATAAACCCCATCTTATTCCTTAAAAAGGCTTCTGTGCAGAAGTAAATTCCAGTCTCTCAGAGAAGTTTTGCTATTAACAAACGTATTAAAAGAAAAAACAAACTGACATTTAGAATCACTTTGAAAACTCTTGAAACCTTCAAAGAGTTGAAAAACTTTTCTTCTACATGGAGATGCATGTTCTTTAAAATTAAAATAGAATCTTAAAATATTTTTATATTTTCTCCTAAGAAATTACAACTGTTAAGGTCAATTTCTCTGTTGCTTCTGGCTACAGAGTGATAGCAAAAAATGACAGGAACCACATCCAAGTCAGTCAGGAGCTACCAGGGCTTCTGGGCATGGTAATCATCCACAGGGATTCTCCCTAAAATTACAGAAATGGTCTTCCATTGACGAGGAATAGGGGGCAGAAGAATGCAAGAGAATGAGTCTCCTGTAATATTCTCTTTGTGTGCCCTGCAGGAGGTTGAGTTCAACAAAGACAGAGAGAAAGAATGAGTTGGCTTAAATTCCAGCATTATTTTTTGGGCGTGAGCCAGTCTAATGCTCTCTATGCTTGTGAGTCGGAGAGGATTCACAAATGCTTCACTGCTGCAGGAAACAGTCCCTGGGAAAAGTGGGCTCCAAGCTTCCCATTGCTTACCTTAGGGAAAGGACAATACCCTAAGCAGGAAGGGTGTGCTAGATGCAAGGGATGTCCATATAATCCTGGACATCACTGAACTCCAGAACAGCTCAAGCTTCAGAGGAACTGCAATGTGAACATGGCAATAGCCAGACAACTAACAGATCAGTTGGAAAGCTGCAGAGCAAATACTCAGCAGTGAAAGTAGCCAGCAAGAGGAATGGTTAGTGGGGACTGCCAATTCAAGGAAATTTAAGTTTGCAATATATTGATTTCTCTACTCTCTAAAATCACAGAGGGCTGAGATACCCCAGTAAAACAGAAAACTCATTACTGGGGAGATGTTGCAGCCATTACATTGATGCCTAAAGATTTGGGCACATTCTGTAGATTTCTAGGATTATTAGAGACATATGAAGCTTCCTGAATTGTTCACATATTAGAAGCCACTAGGCCTGTTCCTAAAGGACTGTTTTGGACTTTCTCATGCCTTGCCAAGGACATGATGTTTTGAAGAAGCCACCTGCAGATACCCTGAAGACTAAACAACAGAAGAGGGCCAAGCTCCACGTGGGCTCTCTCCAAGGGGCCGAGCTGAAGACCACCAGGGGTGGACCATTGGAAAACCTAGTGCCAGGGTTGGCTATAGTTATCAATATGTTAATTACCAATAAAATCTATCAAAGGTGTAATCCCTTGGGGTGGGCATGCGCGTCCATGTTGAACATCCTGAAGGTGTGGAAGCTCCCAATTAAAGGTAACTCTATCTTTCTCCATTAACTCTGTGCCAAGTGCCTATTTTCCAGAATTTTCGGCATCAACATGATGTACTGATGCCACAAGCCCAGTAAAAAGGCAATCTATGGTACACATGGCAAGAAAGTTTCATGTGACAGATGAGTATGCCTAATGTGTAGGGAACATTTTAAGAAATTTAGAGACGAGCTTTGAGGAAAATTGGCCTCTTTTGAAAATTTGTGTCTCTTGACTGGAAGTCTGCTTCGAAAATCTGAGGACACGACACGACCTTACACTGCAGACTCTCCTGGGACTGAGACCTACCCGAAAAATTGTCAGAAAAATCAAGACAACATCTTTCAGCATTGTGCATAAGAAAAACTTTGTAGCCGTCCTCCATAAGCCACCATTCATAACTGAAGCTCTCCGTGTCATTGAAGCAAAGAAAAAAAAGCCTCTTCTCCAGTGCCATAGAACCTCGTCATTGCAATCACTGCAGCAGCACAACCCCAAGGTTTGCTTCATGTCTTTTCTCACTAGGTGGCGATGCCGGAAGGCAGACAGGCGCTGAAGAGCAGGGCCACAGCAGCACCCTGAGGGCTTCAATTCCACCAGAGCCTGGAGGGAACATTAAACCCTGCAGCAACTCTGAGTCGTTTGTTTATTTGAAAAGTCACAGTCTGACTTTACAGGCAAAGCAATTAAAAGAAATGTCAGCCCAGGACTATAAAACCCTTAATGCAATATAATCCTTCAATTATAACCATACTAATCCTTACACTATAAACATTTTGGCGGGAATTCCACCCACCATCTACATAAACACCTGTCCACACCTCTTCACCATAGGAAAGCTGTAGCAGTGTTATGCAAATAAGATGAGAAAGAATTGCCTTTCATTTCTAGGTATTTCCTCTCCTTGTGGTTTCACTACCACCTACTTTTAAAGAAATATATGGAGACACTTACAAGATCTTGCTCAAACAGGACAAGAAAAGTCAGCAGAATGAGTTCCGAGGCAGCAGCAGTTTTCCACCACAGACCAAGCAAAGCAGAGCAAATTAAAGACAAGAATCTTGCTATTAAAATGCATCTGTAAGAGTATTAGCACTGAAAAGAATACAGCATCCTAGTCAAGACATGTTTTAAGCAGAAAAACAACAGGCACTCATTATTGCACATTAATAGTTTCCTGAATATAATCATCCACAAAATGTCTTGTTCTTTGAGCACCAAAAGTAATGCAGCTTACTTCCTGATGAATTTATTGTTCCCTCCATCTCCCAAACTCCTCTGCTGATACACTCCTACTTTTCCCTGTGACTAAGACAACATTCAGGTCACCTACTCATCCCCCAACCTTCATTTTTAAGGCTTTCCACAGGAAGGTCAGCCCCAGCTAAGAGATGCTCAGCAATTCAGTGAATGCTGTGAAGTTACTATTACCACAAAAAAGAGCCTCATGCTGAACTGCCAGATCTCTTCTTCAGCACCAGCATTATCAGGACCTCTCTGGGTGACTCAGCCTCTGATTTTTCACGTGGATATAGTATGAACCACAGAGAACCAGAGCCTTCAGCATGCTCCTGCTACTGGCTGAGAGGCCCAATGAGGAGCTGCAGGCACCACACTCAAAAGGTGATTTACAGACACCTAAGACAGTGGTGTTTTCTTCTAGGAGGCTCCTGGAGGGTGGGTGGGCTGGCAGAGGCTTTCCTAAGCATGGACAGCACTGGGATTTCTGCTCTGGCTGGGACCCAGCCTAGCACTTCCCAAACATCCCCATACTTACTGCTGCCACAACCTTCTTTCATGTCCCCCCTCGTTCAGGGTTTGAACACCCTAAATGTACCAGGTTGATTCCCAAGGCTGCTAAGAAGAAGAGGCGTGCTGGCAGCTCTGAAGGAGCTGCTCTGAAGGAGCTGCCATGGCAGAGCAAGCCTCACTTACCGCTCCCTGGCAGTGCTCAGGAGCAGCCCTTTTGGAGAGATGTCCTAGCTCACAAACCCATATGGGTCTTCCTGTGCAATTAATCTAGTGCAGGCAAAAACGCGATCACAACTAAATCACCACACTAGAACGCCGCCCGGCACTTGCCGGACAAGGCAGCAGCAGGACGAGGGCGAGCCGCGGCCTCCCGACCCGTGCCGGGGGCACGACCCGAACCCCTCACCCTGTGCTCTGCCGAACCGCGCAAAGGCACGCCCACACGCCCCCTAACGCACCTGGCACACCCCCGCTGCCTTCCAGCGCTGCCGTACACGTACGGACAGCTGAGTGACAGGGGACAGCGACCAATCGGGCACGCGGAGCGCCGAGTGGCGTTAGCCTCTTCGCAACGGATCCCGTGACGCTGGGGCGAATCTTAACGGCAGAAAAAACAGCTGTTTNTCTTAACGGCAGAAATAACGGCTGCTGCGCGAGCTGCTGAGGGACAGAGCGAGGTGGGTGCCACTGAGCTGGGTTCAGTCCATCTCTCTGTAGCTGAGCGCCGGTCGCCTCAGGGCTTCTCTGTGGCGACGGGTCGTGCTGCTGGCAGGGCAGGTGCGGGAGGCTTGCTGCTGGTGATCCTGAATGAGCGAGGTAGGCTGTTCCTCAGAAGCAGGGAAACTTTGTGCCTCAGCTGTAGGTTTCCACTGTTAGAGGGGATGATAGCTTCTGTAAGCTGCACTTCAGACTTGATTTTTCCTGTTGATTTATGCCGGATGTTGATTTATGCTGCTCTATTACATCTTTTGAGTAATGTGTTTTCTTTTTCAGAAGTTACTGTGTATGCTTAGTTTTGTTTGGGGCTGTTTTCTGTGCTTCTCTTAATAATATTAAGTCATAAATATGTCATAAGTATGTAACAATATGCATGCCCTTACTCTTTTTTTTATTTGCGTGGCATAATGTAATAAGTGCTTTGTTTTACTGATTTGTAGTTTAGTGTACTGTCCCAGCCTTAAAATGGAAGGTGAAGATCACAACCCAGAGCGTGTAGTGCAGGCACTAGCAAATCCACCAAGTCGTGGTCAGCTGCCCTTCTCCATCCCACGCTGTAAGATCAAGATTAGTGACAACTCTGTCTAACTTGTAGCACTACCTTAAATATTAAAGGACTGTAAATACAAATACTATGTAATAGGATCTAGTAGTTTAAATGCAGATTCCTAGAAGGCTTCAATTTCCTCTTCCTCTTTGCCATTCTATGGACTGGAACTAATTGTCTCCTAGAAACAGAACAAAACTTACTCTTGTGAAACACAGGATGTTCTTAAATGCAGATCGAATTTGACTCTTTCTCCCTCCCCACACCTCCAATTTCTCATACCCTTAGTGAAGATTTAGGATTGCCAAAGACTCTTGTAACCAATATCTTACTATTTTTAGGTGAACACCTTCACTGCTTAACATTCTTGTATAAGATCTGAGTTCAAGATAGGTGCAGATATCTGCCTGTATTTCATCTTAGTGCTCATAGATGATAATGAATTGACTCTAATCCATGCTCTGATTATGCATTGACACATGTATTCAGCATTTGGTTACCTATAATTACTGCTGTAAAGACAACTGTTAAATAAGATAGTTCTGTATTTCCTGCATGGAATTCATAGAAGTAAAACTGGTACTAACTGGGAAATGCAGAAGCTTTGTTTTCTCCAGCATTATGGCCTACCTATACCTCTCAAGAGAGCTGCAGGTTAACGTTTGCATTGTATGAAACCTTGCGTTTAAATTTTATTTTTATGAAATCCAGTCTCTCTACCTATTTATTAAGTACCTGTTTCTAGGCATCTGTCTCCTTGTATTCCTATGTATTTCTTGAAGAAATATTGACTATTACTGTGCTAGAACTGGTATTTCATGTCTCTAGCAAGTACTACGTATCAAGCAAAAGTAATCAGAGAATTTCCTTTCTTCTGCTTTCACAATGTGATGGCTGTCTAAAATGTTAGTTATTTTGTAATAAAGTTCCACCAGGAGCTAGAAAAGATACTACCAATTACAAACATGATTATGTTTGCCAGAAAACAGCACTGAAAGCTGTCACTGCCTACACTTGCTGGCTGCCTGCTTGCACAGAATGTGAAAACTACATGGTCTTGTGCTGATTTTGTGCATGTAGTTTCATTGTGTGATTGAATCTTCCTAGACTGACTGGGTTGACTCAGCCATTCCTTGTATCGTCAAGATAATCCCTGTTCTAGCAGAGAGAATGATTTGTTCCTTTTGGCCTAGGTTTTGGAGGTTTGCGCGGCGTGTGCAACTCACACAAGAGTTTATCGTGATTTGAAGCACTTCCTGTACAACTTGTGTGGGGATTGCAGAGACATCAACTATTTCCCCTCTGAGGAATTGGATTATCTTACGGATGGAGAGCTCACAGATGAATTCAAAGAGTATTTCAGAGAGTTGCACGACAGTGGGTGGATTCAGGAGGTATGACTGAGTTCTTTGATGCATCCTTTTCCAAGGAGATAAAAGCAAGCTAAGTAATAGGTCTGATTTAATGGATCAATCCTGAATTACTGGGCTTCAATAATCTAACTCAGCTTAACCATTCATCTACCTCTTGTGACTCAATCTCTCAAACAGTGGTTTGCTGCTGCATTCACAGAGTTTGTGTCAGCTTTTGATGGGAGGGTTTTTGACAGCTGTGTGATCTCTGGGCTGTGGTGGGCAGGCTCCTGTTCCATGGGAAAGCAGCAACACAACAAACTCAAACTGTAACTTAGAAAGTTTGGGAACACCTACATGAGGCACAGCAAGAATATTTTACTCTCCTGTATATGCTGAAGTACTTTGAATTATTTAGAAACACTTCATAAACTCTTTTAAGACAACTTGTAGTACAATTGCATTTGGCAAGCTTTCAGATATCATTACTTCTGGATTGTTGACGTGCTTGTTACTGTACTGAAGAAAAAGAAAAAGCAGTCTATGCAATTCAGTTACTAAACATTGTTAAAATAATACATTTTTGTTTTATTTGCAGAGATATGATGAGTTTCAAGAGTACCTGGATGAAGCAGACAAATTCTATTTGTCTTCATTTAATTAGAGGAAAGAGAAGAGGAAAGAGATTAAGTGCTCATAAGCCCAACCGTTTAGACTCATAGTTAAAAGAAGCAGGAGCCAACTGCAAAGATCTGTTTCCTCTCTGAGGACTTGGTGTAGACTGTTGCAGGGCAGCAGAAGAAATAATTCTGCAGTCCTGACTACATTTGCAGCACAAGAGTCATTCCTCTCTTTAGAGAGTAGCTGATGAGTCCTATTGTAGGCATTGTGCAGGCTGTGAGCCTAGCTTAGCCATCTAAATGAACACTTGGGTCCACAGAGCTGTCTCTCCTAAGCAGCTGGGGCAATTTACTGAGCTTTTAAACATCAAATTGCATTGTGCAAACATAATGGCAACAATTTGCAGTAACTAAAAAAGGGATTAATGTGGCTATGCAAGATAAGCAAGAATTCTTGCAGTTTTTCTTGACTTTAGCAAAGCTTTTGATACTGTCTCCCACGGTATCCTCATTGCCAAACTTCAGAAGTATGGACTGGGAGACTGTGCTGTGAGATGGNGAGAGTTCACAGATGAATTCAAAGAGTATTTCAGAGAGTTGCACAACAGTGGGTGGATTCAGGAGGTATGACTGAGTTCTTTGATGCATCCTTTTCCAAGGAGATAAAAGCAAGCTGAGTAATAGGTCTGATTTAATGGATCAATCCTGAATTACTGGGCTTCAATAATCTAACTCAGCTTAACCATTCATCTACCTCTTGTGACTCAGTCCCTCAAACAGTGGTTTGCTGCTGCATTCACAGAGTTTGTGTCAGCTTTTGATGGGAGGGTTTTTGACAGCTGTGTGATCTCTGGGCTGTGGTGGGCAGGCTCCTGTTCCATGGGAAAGCAGCAACACAACAAACTCAAACTGTAATTTAGAAAGTTTGGGAACACCTACATGAGGCACAGCAAGAATATTTTACTCTCCTGTATATGCTGAAGTACTTTGAATTATTTAGAAACACTTCATAAACTCTTTTAAGACAACTTGTAGTACAATTGCATTTGGCAAGCTTTCAGATATCATTACTTCTGGATTGTTGACGTGCTTGTTACTGTACTGAAGAAAAAGAAAAAGCAGTCTATGCAATTCAGTTACTAAACATTGTTAAAATAATACATTTTTGTTTTATTTGCAGAGATATGATGAGTTTCAAGAGTACCTGGATGAAGCAGACAAATTCTATTTGTCTTCATTTAATTAGAGGAAAGAGAAGAGGAAAGAGATTAAGTGCTCATAAGCCCAACCGTTTAGACTCATAGTTAAAAGAAGCAGGAGCCAACTGCAAAGATCTGTTTCCTCTCTGAGGACTTGGTGTAGACTGTTGCAGGGCAGCAGAAGAAATAATTCTGCAGTCCTGACTACATTTGCAGCACAAGAGTCATTCCTCTCTTTAGAGAGTAGCTGATGAGTCCTATTGTAGGCATTGTGCAGGCTGTGAGCCTAGCTTAGCCATCTAAATGAACACTTGGGTCCACAGAGCTGTCTCTCCTAAGCAGCTGGGGTAATTTACTGAGCTTTTGGACATCAAATTGCATTGTGCAAACATAATGGCAACAATTTGCAGTAACTAAAAAAGGGATTAATGTGGCTATGCAAGATAAGCAAGAATTCTTGCAGTGTAACTTAATGTGAAGTAGGAGTTCCTCAGAATCATGACTTCCCTGACTAGTGTGAAGCCCAAATCAGGGTTCTTTGGGCCCAGGGGAGCAGATTTTTTTCCACAGGTTAGGAAGGGTTAAGTAGTGCATTGTCCATTGCAAAGAATTGGACCTGAGCTAGCAATGTGCACTTGCAGCCCAGAAAGCCAACTGTATCTTAGGCTGCATCCAAAGAAGTGTGGCCGGCAAGTCAAGGGAGGTGATTCTCCCTCTCTGCTCTGCAGAGACCTCACCTGGAGTACTGCATCCAGCTCTGGAGTCCTCCTGAACAGCCAGAAATAGCTGCTTTTTGGAAACAGAAGCCTTCACTGTTGAAAAAATGACACTAACAGCTCTCTACTATTAGCAAAGTTTGCTATCCCATTTGAGCCACAAATGACTGTCTTTCCACAAACAGAGGGCCACAGGAAGAGAAATCACTTCTTTTCACACTTCACTGCAAGAGCTGGACACAGACTATAGACCAACAAGGGCCTTCTCTCCCAGAAGTACATCCTACTGCTAGACCTGATGCTGTGCATAAATATCTTGGGTGAACTTTTCACACTCTCACAGTGTGATCCAAATGTTACAGGAACTAAAGTAACTTCCAAGCAGCATCATTAATCACCCCTGCCACATCTCCTCACATCATGAGCTCTCTTCATTGTTCCATTAAGGCAGGTACCTTATCTTAATGAGAGCTACTACTTCAAAAATTAACAGTAAAGACAAGTAAGAATGTCCTATCAGAGCAAACATTTTCTCACTCCCTAGCTCCATTCAAATTCAAGAATTAGGAAAAAGTGACCAGATTTCTAACTTCACACAATTTTTTTCTGCTAGAAATATTCTTACTGAGTATTTCTATGTATTGGAAGTCTCAGGGGATGAGAGTCCTCTTTGTAGTTCATCCTGCACAAGTACTAGCATTTACAGCCTGTCCTGGAAGATTGGATCTGAATTTTTACACATACAGCTCTTTCCTGTGGTGAAGACAAATGTAAACCTGATGTAAGATTTCACATTGTCTGTCTTGTAGAAACTCTTCAGGTAAAAAAACAGCCACAAAAATATTATCACTGCCTTCAGTCTCAGTGAGGGGAATATCAAAGTTTAAGAGATAGGTACAGACAAAAGCATTACATCAGCCCCTGCCAAGAGAAATACCCAACACACACAAAATAGAATTTATAAAGTTGACTTTCTGATTCTGCATTGTAAAATAAGAACTACCCATTTTTAACCTGAATGTAGAGGTGAGACAAAAGAATGTGAGAAATTATGGTATACCAGCCAGGGAGAAACATGAAAAATATGGGGAATAGTACTGAAAGCACCTGATAATAGCCCCCTCAGTTGCTCCACTTCCCTGAGTGGTTGATGTGGATTTTGGTGTTTTTCTAGGTAATAAGTGATGGCAGTGGGTTGGGATATTTTCCCTGTTCTTTATTAAATAAGCTCTAGACACAGTTTCTTTAGATTGCTCTGGTGTTTATAATCTTAATTTAAAACCTGGTGTGTGTTCCAGAGGTCTTATTTTACACTTTACACAAAGCAGTAATGTCATGCACCTTGTGCCCAAAATGTAAGGACAAGGAAGCTGACTCGGGCAGTCTGAGTGCTCCAAAGTTCAAACCATGTCCCAGGGAAGCAGCACGGTAGGTGAGTCTGCCTGGCTGGGGATACTCCAGGAAACAGATGAATGTTTAACTCTCGTAGTCATTCCAAATGGCTGAGAACCCTCACTGGAAAGCAAATAATGGAATTTTAGATGTGATTTCTAAACACAGAGGAATGAACTATGCACTTAGGTTTAAGCATAGAATCATAGAATTGCCAGGGTTGGAAGGGACCTTAAAGATCATCTAGATCCAATGCCCTTGTCGTGGGCAGGGACACCTCCCACTAGATCAGCTTGCTCATCTAGCCTGGCCTGCCAAACTTCCAGGGATGGGGCTTCCACCAGCTCTCTAGGGAAACTGGGCCAGTGTCTCACCACCCTCATGGGGAAGAACTTCCTCCTAACATCCAAACTAAATCACCCCCCCTCAAGCTTATGTCCATTCCCCCTAGTCCTAGCACTGCCTGACATCCTAACAAGTCCTTCCCCAGCCCTCCTGTAGGCCCCCTGCAGATGCTGGAAGGCCACAAGAAGGTCTCCTCGGAGCCTTCTCTTCTCCAGACTGAATAATCCCAATTCATGGACTCAAGTTTTTAAGCAACGCAGGTTCAGCTCAGTCTTGTTCCATTGTCTCTGGTGAGAATTCCTGGCTGTGAACTCAGCACAAAGAAGTGCTTTGCAGATCTGGGAGGGGATGCTGACTTGGGGAACTCAGAGCTTCCACAGGAGAATTCACAGAGCAAAAATGCTCAGGCATAACGACTCCTGTGTGGTTACAACATCATGTAAAAAAGTCACCAATTAACGTAGACAGAAGGAAAAAAGGAATTCCTTATGCAGGACGTGTTCTATTAATGTTTTCTCGTGTGTGTTTATTTGAACGCCTATGACACGAATTGCAAGTGATTTTACCATCATGACAAGAATCTTTTGCTTTTAACAAAAATGACCACTAGCCACACCAACAATCGTAGCAGTGTCCAAGAGCTGGCAACGTCGGTCAGCGCCTTCCGGACCAAACTTGAAAGGCTGGGCGATGGATTCAGTGTATTTCCTTCTCTGGAGCACCGGGGGCAGTGCTCGCTGTGGATTGAGCCGCCGGCAACAGCAGTGCAGCGCTGCAAGCAGCTGTCCTGAGAGGATCTAGCAAACCACAAAACATAAGATGCTCCTTGGCAAAACTTGAATCTTAAACTTCTGAAGTTGACGTTCAAAAATCTTGGTTTTGAAAGACCATTCTCGGAGTTCTACAAAGGCTCGTCAAAGAGAGAGAGAACTCCTGCAGCTGCTCTGGTGTCTTCCAGAGCAGCAGCACCCCGCACAGCAGCTCTGCAAACCCCAGCCCAGACCTTGTTTGAAACGCCCATGCTTGTTCTGCATGAGATCGTGTGTTACACGTGCATGCTGGGACTGACCTGCTTCAACATAAGCCTGACATCTGAGCTAGAAAGAACAAATAAAAGCCCTAATAAGGCCTGAAGCAAAGTTAACCTAGTCCATTATTTTGCAAACATTAAAATAAGATTTAAATTTAGTGAGATTAAAATCTTATTTTCCAATGGTGCTAGCCTGTTGTTCTCAACAGACATGTGCTACCCTTATGTATCAAATCATAACCTGCTCTTCCTCAGTTGCTCTAGGTTAAACAGAAAAAGCCCTTTTCCCTGTTAGCAGTAACAGCTTCCCCTGAAGCTGGCACATTCACAACCCTAGCTTGCCCAGCCCTTGTCCCTCAGTGAACAAGCAAAGACTTGGCTGGGGCAAACGTGGGTCTGAACGTGTTTGAGACTCTAGCTGGTGCTCACACATCCTGGAAACCCACATGGATGTTTGTTGTAACATAAAGGAGGTAAGGAGGATGAAAGCAGGGGCTTTTGTATTCCCCATATGGCCATTGATGCATATCTTTTATGTATTTGGAGAGAATTTCCAGGAATGTGTAATTTCATCATTAGCATTCTGAGAGTTAATATGCATGACCTTGGAAAGGGGATAAAACCACCTGAGAGGGTTATCATTAGTTCCTCCTCATCCTCAGCTTAATGCTCCCAGTATGTTGTGATGAAATGTGTGAATTTTCTGACTGGACCCACTGCAGAACTAAGCACAGTGATGATGCACTCTTGTCTTAGGGACTGTACAGTGCCAAAAGACGTGAAAGTTTTTCCACCAGGGATGTGTCTCTGCATGCTTGGGGGCCATTTTTATTCCCCAAGAGGTATTTGGGAATTCAGATAATACATCCAAAGCAGCACAATAGTATATTATTGCTTTAATAAAGCCGATCAGCTCCCAGCTATTTCTGCATCCTTCCCAGTTTACCCACAGCAACAGGCAGAACCTGACAGCTGCCAGCTAGTACCAGGGGCCAGCTCTTGCAGTTGGCCACCTCAGCTCTATGTAGAGGAACTGGGCAAGAGAGGCACCAGGTCTGTAGGTTTCACGGGGAGCAATCAAAACGCAGTGCCCTTGTTCGGACACCCAACACGCTCATGTCAGAGCCCAGAGCACCCACATCCGAAGCCCGACCTCGTGTCGTGCACTCTTCCCGTGCATGAGAGCACCCTAGAAGGCATTGCTTGTTTTTCTACAGCCTGTTCCAGAGAAATCCAGCTGGTAGAGGAGCGCAGCGCCGTGATTTATTTGAGAACTCCCTCGTACCCGCCCGAAGGTCTCCCGCCGGGAGGCTGCGCTCCTCGGCGACTGCTCTAGCGGCGCAGCTGCCGCCCGCGGCCCGGCACGCAGGTACAGAGCGAGGAGGGGAAAGGGGATTTCCTTGGCTTCCTCCTATGCAAATACCTCCCGGGCAACGGCAGCGGTCCGACTTCTCTCCGCAGCCGCTGGGAGGCTCCGCTCCTCGCCCCGGCCTCCCCGGCTGCGCTGCTGCCGCCACCCGCCTCCCGCCCCCGCAGCGTCCCGCAGTGCCGACCCGCTCCGCACCGCACAGAGCGGCAACGGGCAGCTCGGGCACCCAGCGGCGGCAGCAGCGTCCGGCGGCGGCAGCGGCTGTAAGCCACCGACAACCACTCACTGCGGCGGGTCGGGGATGGAATATACAAAAACACAAAGGAAAAGTGGCTGGACTGTTGTGGGTGCCAAATGCTGCAAGTTTGGAAGTGCAACTCTCCGTTTGTAATTGCTGTCTGAAGAGGAGCTGGCTTCCCCCCCCCCCCCCCNCCCACCCCCCCCCCCCCCCCCCCCCCCCCGTTTTTTTAACCCCTCTTCCCCGTGCTTTTCTTGAAACTGTACTTGAAACTATTCAGTATCTTGGAGTATAAGGAAAGTATGCGAAAGGAGTTCTTTGCCTGGGTTCGTAGCTTGCTGCTTTCAATACTAAGGGTGGAAATAAGCGCTGAAAACAGTACAGATTCTATCCAGTGGCTGGATTAACTGAAGGCGAAGCGTGGTCTGGAAGTCCACGGACTGACATTGTTTCGTACCGGAGGATTCGTCTCTCTCAATTTTAGAGGAACTACAGTTTAGCGGCAGACAGCTGGACGCAGTAATAAACCCAAGAGTGGCCAGCAAGGAGCGGGCGAGTGAAACGAGAAAACACAAAGACTAAACTAACCCACGCCTCCTCCTCCTTTCCGGCTCTTTATTTGCATATTTACTAAAGACTTTCGAAAAAAACAAACCAACAACCCCAAGCCCCACTCTGCCAAATCTACGAGATATTTTGCCCACCGGGGGGGGGGGGGGGGGTCTCCCTCCGTGC
>VWZO01016550.1:277982-355930 GCA_013396975.1 Bucco capensis | reverse complement strand
CCAAAAAAGCGAAGGGTGTTGCCCCGGGGGGGGGGGGGGGGGAGGGAGAGGGTCTCTCTCCGTGCCGCCGAGCACGGCAATGCCTTAAATTTCTACTTCAAGGAATATCTCCCGCCCGCTCTCCCGAAAGAAAATAGAATCAATAAACCTGCCAAGTCTCACTCGCTCCCGAGGGAGATCTCCTTCATCCAGAGATTCATTTTGGAAGCAGCGGCTCCNAGCGGGGCCGCGCCGAGAGCTCCGACCGCGAGCGGGAGAGCACCTTGCAGCTCCTCCACCTCGTGCAGCAGGGGCAGGGCGCCCGCAAGTCCGGCAAACACCCCAAGGCGGCCGCCAGCGGCGGCTCAGCCACCCCCGCTGCCACCGCCTCCGTGCCCCCGGACTACCACCAGCACCTCGTCAGGAACGGCGGCATCAACGGGGAGCAGCCGGCGGGGGAGCAGCGCGCCTCAGCCCTCCTGGCGGTGAGTCACAGTGCCCTCTGCCGGTGGGGAGGGCCCCCCCTCTTCCCCTCATGGCACCCTCCCCTTCGCTCAGCCATCTCTCAGCCGAGGCGCGAAGGTGGGGTCAGCGCCGAGGCCCAGGCCCGTTCCCACTCGAGGATGGTCCTGTTGGGGTGGTGTTCGTGGCCATCCGGCTGGACCCCCCGTGTCTCGTGTCCCCCACGATGGCCCCTATCGGGTGCTGGGCCCCATGGTGGCATCGAGAGTGTGAGGAGCAGTGGGTAGATGTGCCAGGCCCGGAACTTGGGGGCTGAGGAATGTGTCCTCCCCCGAAGGGATTTTGGGCCTGCTTGCGTTTTGGTTTAAACCAGGCTGTGGTCTTTAAAACATGCTGCATGTGTCCGCCGTCGGCACTCTGAGGTGGTGACAGCAGGCGTTCCTGGGGAGGGGCACCAGCGGCACACGCTGTCAGCAGATCCCCAAGCAGGGGTGAACAGTAGCGCTGAAGTACCGCCCCTGTGTCCCCTGCCCTGTTCGTCAGGGCTTCAGGCAGCTATTTGCGCGTGAGGGAGCAGTTTGCTGCTGTGTCCCTCAAACGCAGCTGGTAGTTCGTGCAAAACGGATGAGCAGTGCTAAGAATGAGAGCCTGAGTGTACAGCTTGGGGGCTGGTGGATGCTCCCAGCAGCAGCCGTGTGCCAGAATGTGCAGCAATGCCTGGGTCTCCGAGCGCTAGCCCCACCAGAACAGTCCATTTGTTAGCATCACCAAGTGTGCTTTGTGGAGCAGAGTTACAAGAGTTTTCCAGGCACTGCCACTTTGTAAATGATACATTGACCTTTTTCAACTGGCTGTGTTAAGGAGGCGAAGCCTTGTCTCTCCTTACTTTATTGCAAGCGGCTGTGTACCACACTTTTGAAGGTGTGTGCTGCGCTGCTCTGCTTTCCAACTCTTAATTCTCAGCACATATGTGAAATATTAAGAGAAGTGACTGCCTCCTGATAGGCCTGTGGCTGCTATTTGAATGGCTGAAAATAGATCTCTCCCTCCACTCCAGACACCAAACCTAACCTCCTTAGTGCCTGATGGGTGCTAAAACAAGGCCTTTGTGGCTCTTTCTCCCTCCTTACCTGGGAGTTCACTGTGGTGCGTGGATCGAAGCTTGGGGCTTGCGTTACTCAGCATTATTCGTGATGCAGGTGTTAATGTGATAACATTGTGTCTGAGGGGAGTTTTAGGCACTCGACCTGACTCAGTGTTCAGATTAAATCTCCCCACATTCCTTATCACAATCAAGAAAGCCATTATCTTATTTTTCCTCTGTGTATTAATGAAATTCTTTGTCCTCGTCTTATGGGAAAAAAAGAAGACTTTTACCTAATAATGTATGTCCCAGAAAAATCTGCTTTCTGAAATCAGGGAACAGAGCTGTGTGAGGGATTTTTTGTTGTTTTCAGGGTTTTTTACTAGTTGTTACTATGATTATGAAATATCCGGAGGTAGCTGTTTGAAAGGGCTAAATGAAACAGCTCCAAAGAAAATATTGAAAGATTTTCATCTTTTAAATGCAGAGAGGTTGTTCTTGCTTCTGAAATACCACTTACGATTGTTAACCTGCTCTTTGCTGGAGAGTGCCATGCATGACCCTTGCTCCACATTGCATGTTGCGTTACCTCCCGGATAACTGTACATATGTGTCTTTGACAATGGAAAGGTCTGACAAAGCCTCCCTTGGTTTTTGCATGCTAGTGTTCAGTAATCCTCTTGACAAGGTATGTGACTTCACTGAACATGATGTTTGGGGCCCTGAAGCATGTTTTGACACTGAATAAATTCTGGCTTGTGAAGCAGTATTGTTGAAATGGTATCACTGCACATTGCTGATCCTCCCACTCTGTGCTCAACACAGACATTCCTTATTTGCTGTTCTGGTAGGACTGCCAAATTAAGGAGCAGAGAAAGGCATTGGTTCAATGTCACACCTCTGTTTCATGGAGGCACATGTTCTCCTTACCAAGAGCTCATTAGAACATTGTTGCAAGTATTGAAAAGGTAAAGCCAACCACACAGTGTCTTGATGAGGTGAATTCAAGTGGCTGAGGGTTATACACCAGTTAGGAAAGCATTGTGCTCCTGTTCTTGAAAATACACAGGGCAGGCATGGGACAGGAAATAATGGGATTTTGCTTTTGCTCCAGCCATAGCTGGAGAGGGAATTTGCTCTACCAGTTATCCCAAGGGTACTTGAAGAGGAAGGACAGGGCAGACTAAGCCTGTTGTCCTGTGTATTATAAATGGATGGGGAAGAAAACCATCTGTAAGCAGAATTCATCCTCTATTGAGTGTTTCTCAAGATGAAATCCAGTGGAAGCCTGATATGCACTATTCCTCTAATTTCAGACTTTTTGCTTGCAGTACACAGCAGATCTGAGGTGTGCAGGCTCCTAGAACTAGATGTAGCTCTGAGCTTCAGTTGTGGGAAGTAGAGATCTGGCACAGGCAAGTACAAGACAGGAGCACTGGTGCAAGTCTCACATTGAATGTTGAGATTGGACACATCTTAGTCCATAGCAGGGTAATGGTGTTGTAATGTGGACCTGTCCACCGGTTAAAAAACCCTACATGGATAAGCACAAAGGCAATCCTAACTCTCTTTGGAGTGTTCTGGCTATCAGGATGCTCTTTGCAAAACCAAGTTTGTCTCCACACTTCCTCTTCTGAAAATAGCTGGGTTGTTTCCTTTGCTTTGCAGGTCCCACTGCTCTTGTCACAAGTGTGCCTGCCATGTTTAGTGGCTTTGGAGAGGTCGTTTGCGCAGTTGGTCTCAAGTAAATATTTGACACTCAATAACTTTTGAAACAATGTTCACTTGAATATATCACAGAGCTTGAAGTGTTTATCTGATGTTGTTAATACTGTTATTTGATAATTATCTTTCCCCAGTGGATAGTTTAAAAACAGCAGAAGAGAGTGCTTTTAGTGGGATTTGGTTTGGGCTTCATTTGACAGTGTTACTTTGAATTTTGAGAAAGCATCTTTGGCAGCAGCATTTTCTAGTTGAACATTTTTTAGCTGGACCAATTGATGTGGGTGCATGTGAAGGAGAAGTGTATTCTTCAGGACATGACTAGGGAAGCTTTAATACTTTCTGCCTCCCTGCATTTCCCAAAAGCTGACATTTGTTTATTTATATGGTGGTGTTACTTTTCATGGTACAAGAGTGGAACAGATAAAATATTCTTTCTTTTATACATACATCTATATGTATGTATATGCCCTGGAGCACTTGGCTGTTTATATTATTTATGTTATATATAAACAGTTAGCTCTGGAGGGCTTTCCTTGGTGGCCTAAACATTGCACTGGTAATACCAAAGTTCTTGCACTAGTTTCAAATCTCCAGCGGCCGATTCCTGCTTTCATTCTCATGATATAAGCAGAACACTGTTCATTTTGCTCTGTGCAAGCCAGGAGCTCTATTTCATGGGCATTCCTGTGTTATTCTTCTCAGGTTCTTTCATTGCCATGGCTGTGAGTGTATTAAGCAATGTCTGTTGTCAGTCACAGGTGACTTCTTCTACTTTCACCTATCTCAAAGTTGTGCTGAATTTATCATTATAAGGATTAATTTAAAATATTAAATACAGAAATATTTTTTTTACTCAGAAGAGTAACTGTGAAAGTGGCCTGTTCTCCTGACACAGTCTTCAAGCAGGTGAAAAAGAAAAGGGAAACAGTCCCATAAAAACACTATAGCCAAGGAAGATGGGAATGAGTTAATTCCTACTACTCCCCTAAATTCTCATCAATAGCAGTACAAATCTGGAAGAGTCAGCGCATTTGTCCCAGTTCCCTGAGGACCTCAGTGGAAGACAGGGTTGTCAGACTAGAGCCAAGAGCCATGGTTAGGCAATTATTTTATGTGGACATCCTTTAATGATCACAGAAGCCCTGATTTTGTTTCCTAATAATTTTTTTTATGATCCACACTGTGCTTGCTGAGGTTTGGCCTGCCCTGTGCTAGCATTAAAGTATTTTAAAAGAAAGAATTCTGCTGTGGTGTCTTTGGCCCAAGTTTACACTTCCTCCATCTCCCAAGCTCTTTGCTTTCAAGTTTGCTAGTTGGCTGCTAGGTTATCCTGCAAAACCAGCCACGTTTTCTAGTTCTGGCCGTACATAACTTTTGGAAGCACTCTGCAGCAAGCAGTATAAGGAGACCAGTTACATGGTGAGGTAATGCAACCTGCAGTGAGCACAGGTGGATTAAAGCACAAACCATTCTGCAAAGCTGGTGTGGGATCTTTTGACTACCAAAGCTTGGTGCCAGGCTTCTTCCTGTGCTTCTGTGAGAGTGAAGCTAGGTTCTGACAAAGACAATTTATGTAGCCAAGTCAGATAAAATGAATAAGTCACATTGCCTTTGTGGGTAGAAAACTTTGATCTGCTGCCATGAGCCCTCTGGCCTGCTGGGAGCCATTTGGTTAGGATGGACATGGGAGCTTTGAGAAAGTTTTCTGAACCAAAAACAAGATGACACCATGGAAGCTATATTTAATTAAATGTTCAGTGAATGATTTTGTTAAATGTTTGCTAGTGGAGGAGCCTTTTCAGTTCTAGCTTCCCAATCAAATCACTTGCCACTTTTGAAGCTTTTTAAGCCGTGAGTACATTTAATGAAAGTCTCCTCCATTCTGAAACTGTTTAACAGAGTGTTTCCACCAGCAAAGGTTCTGTAGGTGGTGAGCAGAGGAACAGTTTTTCTACCTGGACTTGATATGCTTTCTGAGGCTAACCCATGAACTTCTTAACATCCCTGACTATTATGGTATGTCCTCTGATAGAGCTCTCAAACTGAGTTCCTTGTGTATAGCATCACAACAAAGGAGAGTGATGGATAGCTTCTGTTTCTTCTGCTCTGAGAAGTGTGGCTCCAGCAAAAATGGTAGCCACTCTGTGGGGAAATCTGAGCCTTAGAGAGGTACATCTGAGAAAGAGAGGCTGCTTTGCCAAAATTTTGACTTACCTCACTATTATTACTTCACCCCTCACAAAGAACACTGCCTGCAGGAGGTGTATGTGAGTTTTGGTTAGCTTGCAGCGACCAACAAAACCCTATCAACTAGGTTAATCTGTTAGGAGGTTAAGAAGGGTCATAACATGCCTCTCTTCCTCTTCCCACCTGCTTTCAACAGTCCTTTCTACCAAGGTATCAACTGTAAAAAAGGCAGACTACAATTCTATTATTAGATGCAGGTAATCATAGAATCATCATGGTTGGAAAGGACCTTCCAGATCATCAAGTCCAATCGATAGCCCTACAGTACTGCTGTCTCTAAACCATCCCCTGAATCTCTAAGTCTACTGAAGTGCCAACACCAATGCCTAACACAAAATACCTGCAGCTTTTGAGCAACATTTCTCAACTGAGCACACACTAAACTTTCTACTCTGGCTCTGGGATCTATTCAACAGATTACTCCTGCTATTTCACTTCCATAAATATTGATTTCCTCTATGAAAGATACTGTTTATCACCTTTGTAAAGTGTATTGAGATCTGATGGTGAGCTTTATGGCTTAGAAGGCAAATTCATTATTGATGGAGCCTAAGACAGGATATTTGAACGTTTGTTTTGGCAAAGCTGTAGAAAATGTATATGAGTTGATAGATTCTTCTTATTTGAGTTCTGTGTTTTAGCCTTTGAGGTGCACTTAAATCACCTTTTCAGCCTTTGACTGACAGGTGTGAGGACTGGAATACAAACCCAAATGAGTCTTTTACCTAATCACCTAACTCCCCAAACTGGGTTCTTATGGCACCATGTTGCCAAGATTCACAATAAAAGTGGAAGATGTGGTGGTGCTCATTCCTTTTAGGAGAGAAAAGCCTTTCCCAACTTTTCATTCATAATCATAAATGTATGCTTCATAAATTCCTGCTTTACATGCTCTTGATTCTGCATCAGTTAGTACTCAGATTAGTCTCCCGGTTAAGCCAGCTGTGTCCAAGCACTGCATGTACTTGATAGTCCAGCAAACTGGGAGCAAAGTGGCACTGGAACAGAGAGCATATATGCAAGTCATCTGCTCCCTGTTGAGACTGCAGCTGCATCCCAGCACTAGCAGGTGGGAGCCACCTTATCCTGCATGTGTTGCCTCCCATCTGGTAGTAATGGAGGAAGGTTCATATTTATGGCTCAGAGTGGGAGAAAGGCTCAGGAATATTTCTCAATTTAATAACCTACACAAAATTCCAACACACTTACTTAGAAATTATAATTTACTTTGGTTTTAATTTGAAACTACCTCATACCTGTGGCTTCACATAAAGATGCTGGCATTTCCCTAAACAAATTCTTTTTGTTCAGAAATGGCTCCTGTAGCTATTTTTATCTGTGACACTCAGATGGATTTCTGAGATGCTTGCAAACCCAGCTGAATCAAGGTGCAGAGATATTAATACCAATTAGAAATCAGCATAAAAGTGCTTCTGACACAGTGAGGAAGCAGATCTTGCAAACCCATTTACCTGCTGCCTGATCCTGGGCTAGAAGATGAAACTCCAAGAAGATTCATCGTGGCTGTTCTTTGAAACAAAACATGTTATTGTGCAATCAATAGTCATCCCTGTGGTACCCTGGCTTTATTACAGAGCTCTGCAGGCACCTCCCTAGTGTAGGTGTTATCAAACACCCAGTGAGATCTGTACCCTTCCCTGCATATGTTAGGGCCTCAAGAGACAAGATAGACAAAGAATGGAAGGAGGAACAGAAGCACAGAAAGGTCAAGAGTCTTGCCCAAGGTCAAACAGCATGTCAGTGGCAGAGCTGGGAATGGAGCCCAGATTTCCTGACTCCTAGTCCAGCACTCTATTAATCATCTCTTTGCTTTGTGTTCTGTGGCCTGTTACTGTCCATAGGAAATGTGAGGATGACTCTCTGACAGCTTTAGAGTTACTTCATAGTTTTGGAAACTATTGATCATCAGCACACTGTTGAGATAAAGAGGTCATGTACTGGACATATGCACTAGAGGGTTCAGAACTAAGTGCTCTAGGTATCAATTTCATTCCAGACACTGAAAAGCCATAATTCATAATCCTAAACATTTCTTCTAAGTCACATTTTTTATGTCTTTTTTCCCTTACCTTGTGTACAAAGTGGTTTGTTTTTACAGACTTACTCATCACAGTTGAACTCCTACATTAGTACTTGCCCTATAAATTATTTTTTCCTTGAAAACGAGTTACAACAGTTATTTAGGTAGCAAGGCTGTGCTTCTCCATGGAATTTACCAAAGAAACAGTCCGAAAACCAGAAGATCACCAGTCCTGGGACACTTGGAATTCTTACTTGTTTTCAATCCTCAGTGTACGATGTATTCAGTTTTCAAGGTCTTTCAATAGAATTATTTTGATTACAAAGTTAATTATACCTGTGAGATTTGTTTTTTCTTCCCCAAAATTTTGACTTGAGGCAAAACCCTAGCTACTGTGGTAATGATATATCAAGAGTCTCTTGTAAACAGTAGTATAATCACTTTCTTATAGTCATGGCAACAGTGTTTAAGCAATGAGCTTACTGAACACAATGTGCACTGTCTGCACTGAATAGCTAGTGCAGCACTGAAGTGTATGCTGCTCTTTTTCAGAGGACTCAGGGACATAAATTATTCAGCAAAACAACTCTGCTTCAGAAAGTGCTTTTGCAAGTGTTGTGTTTTCTACTAGCCAAAGAAGGATGCTTAACAGTGCTGATGGAGTTTGTTTAATTACTGCACAACAGTGTACTCTTTGGGCCAGGTCTGCTCCCACTGAATTTAAGGGTGTCTGTCTCAAAGCATTTGAGAACTGTGCTAGCTGTCAATAGGGTCATAATTCCCCTGGTAACATTTGCTGCCATGTTAAATCCCTAATGTTGAGGGCAGAGTGGCTCAGTATCACCTAGATTCCTGTTTAGTAGGTTGGAGAGGTACCTGGGAGAGTGGATGGTTTCCCAGGAATCGTCAGAGTTGAACCCCAAGACAAGGAGTTGCCCCCAAGTTTTCTATTTATTTTGTTTTTACAGCTCTCATTCAAATGACTAGACCTGGAGGAAAGACCTTGTTGGCAACAGCTGTTGTTTTGGGATGAGTCACTCCACCAGATTTCAGAAATGCCACCCCAGTGACAGTTGGCAAAAATGCTGCATGGGCTGTTCAGTTTATGTTTTTCATTTTGGAAAATCAGACCCTTTCTTTAGGGTTCTGTTGCTTTAGAAACCAGACACTCCTTTANTCCCCTTCTTCCCCTTCCCTCCCCCCCTTTTTTTTTCTCTTTTCCCTTTTCCTCACTGCTACAGTATCTCAACATCTGAGCTTTTGAGTCTTGGTTCTGATCTGATTGGCCTCTCCCAAAAGCACCTTTGGAAACTGCAGTGGATAATGCAGGATCAGTCTCTTTATTTCTGGTCAGGATGCTGGTTTATAGTCAATTATTCTGTTTTTCAAATAAATGCATTCTCTCTACTTCTCTAAAAGCTTTTGATTCCACATCCTTCCAAGCTAGATCCAGTTGGTGTTCAGCATAGGGCTGCTTACCTCTATGGCCCAGTGCCCAGAAACAGTTCTGCCTGTCCTTGATTGTGCACACATGGCTAATCACACCCAACTCAAGATGTGTAGAACTAAGCAAGTCTAGAAGTATTTGCAGGGTTTGGTCTCTGTTCAACAAGTAGGCCTCAGCCAGGCTGAAGTCCACAACATGCTAGAAAAAGAAACTGAATTCAAAAGTAAGTAGTGTATTAATTATCAGTTGAATTATTTCCTTAAACCAGTTAATTCTGTACTTCTAAAAACTACTTTCCCTTTTTCCTGCAAATCCAATTGCCCTTCCTTTCACACTCATTTTTTCTCCTCACTGCTCAACTCCCAGCAGACCTGAGCTGCCAGCCACATGATCCACTTTCATGATGATTTGAGTTCCAACATTTCTTTTTTCCTACCAACTTTGTGTATTACCGTAACGGTTCCTAGGACATCGTTTGGCCAGCTTTTAGGGAGACAGAGAGTCACAGTGTTTCAGAGCTTCATTTCCAAGTACAATATTAAACATAATCCTTATAATTATAGCACTGCCACTTGGACCACTGTAGTTCAGGCTATGTCAATATGTTGTCAAAAGCTCTCTTTCTCAGGATCTGGAATTCAGTCATGTTGATTGAATTGAAATTTGATGGCCAGCAGCTGCAAACACACTCTGGCCCCATCCCTCTGCCTTACTGCTTCCTTTTTTTTTCCTTTCACCACAAAATCCTCTTGCTTTGCATTCAAGTCATGAGTCTACAGAACAGAGACAATGGCTGATTCCAGTCTAAGTTATTCTGAGCCACCTCTTTGGGTATGTCCAGGCTATCCTTCGAGGGGTGTTCTGAGCAACCTGAAGGCACAGTCTGCTGTCTGTGCTGATGGTGAATGAATCTGAGAGCATAGCCCCAGGTGCAGCACGGAGGCCATCACTGGACTGTGCATGACCATCCTTCATGTTGGAGCTCTTAGGATGCTGTTAGTGTTGCACTTGGCAGCTGAGGAAGCTTTAGGCATGCTTGGGATGAAGTCTGCAAGGCTCCTGTGTAAGCAGAGCTGGGAGGGCTGCAGTCCTGTCCCCTCTCATCACCTTGGTCAGTCACCATACCAACCTCGCTATTCATCTAAGCAAAGCCATCACAACCAGAGCAATTCCCACCAGCAGTTCATACTGCAAGTTTAACACTTTATGAGCCCTAGGGACTGAGGGGAAGAACAGCTTTGAACTGGAAAAAAACAATAAAAATTGGTATAACATATAACACAATCATGTCTACTTCAAAAACAAACCAAACCCCTAGCATTCATAACATGAGATGTTCAGGTTTTTAAAAGTGCCACTTGACAACACACAGTAACCACTTCTCATAAGGCACTTTAGTCCATGTATTTACAGGTGGACCAGAATGGCTAGTGAGGTTGATAACCCCCTTGCTAGTGTACCGGATGTGTGTTCATTGTCAAGCCCATGAATCATAGAATCATAGAATCATAGAATGGCCAGGTTGGAAGGGACCTCAAAGATCATCTAGTTCCAACCCCCCCGCCACAAGCAGGGATGCCGAAACACTAGACCATGTTGCCCAGTGCCACATCCAGCCTGGCCTTGAACACTGCCAGGGATGGGGCAGCCACAACCTTTCTGGGCAACCTGTTCCAGTGCTTAATCACTCTCCTGGTAAAGAACCACCTCCCAATGAAGGTAAGTGCATTTGCATGACCAGTGTGTTGAAAGGGCTATTTACTGACATGGTCCATTATGCAGTTCTAGGAGACCTCTTCCAGGATGCACTCTCTGTGCTTACATCTCCCAGACAGTTATCAAAGCACATGCTCCTTGACACAGGTCAGAAGGACTCTTCACCACAGCCTTGCACCACCTCTTTTGGTAACAGAAGTCACACTCATCCCCTTACCCCGGTAAAGTCCTCCTCTGCTGTCCCACTCCTCCACTTCCCAAAGCTATTAGCTGTTCCTCCTCCACGTTCACCTCTCTCTCACCTGGGCTATTGCTCTCCCTTCTCTCCTTTCATGCTCCCGACATTGCTTCCTAGTGTTTTTCTAGCTTGGAAAGGCCAGAGGGCCAGGCTAACAGAGAGATGCTGAACACATGGTTTCCACATGTGCTCTTATCTTCCGTCATACTGCTGCTCTAGCTGTCTTTCTCTTTGCTTCAACTGGAAATCTAATGACCACAAGTGTATTCTCTCCTCTTGTTATTTTTATAAAGAATGAGCTCAAAGTCCCCGTGTCACTGTCACAAGAAAATTAGAGCAGAAACTCCTGTGAGTTGACAATGCACTTGTAGGTTCTTTGGTCTCTCACTGCAGGCCTTGGGTGCTCAGAGACTGGGCATGCAGTTGTGAATGTTCATGCTTCAGTTCAGAACAATACTTAAAGAATATGTGTGAAGTTAAACATATGATTGAATGCTTTTCAGTTTGAGTGCTGCTTCCTTGAAGTGGGACCCCATATTGCAGAAGACATCCTTATTGTCCTGATTCAGAAAATACCTAAGAGTACACCAAAGTTTTAAGAATAGTAATACATCCAGTATCTCATATTTTTAAGAGTCTTAAATAGGGCAGGCAGAAAATGTGGAGGCTCTCCTGGTCACCTCTCATATTTCAACTCATGGTCTGGAATCTAAGTGTCTCTGAACTCTAAAGATATTTTGGTAGTGCTGCTGCCCACATGCCATTCTAATGTTCTGTAATGTAATTGTGTTGCGTGCTCATGTGCAGATTATTTGAAGCAATTACAATTAAGTGAAGAGCAATTAATTTTAGAAAGGTAATGCTCTTACAAAGTTAGCAGTATTTCTGTGATTGTGAGTTGGGCCCTTGGATTTCTCTCCTGCATTCCAGTGATCAATCTAGGAACAGCTAGGAGTCCAAATCTTTTTGACTTAAAACATCTAGGCATCTCTGTATTGAACTGAAACCAATGGGAACTGGAGACCTAATTGTATTTTTGGATTTCAGCCTAAAATCTCTGGACTGCTTTTAAAACTGTATCCCTAGGAGATTTTGCTTGAGTCAAGATTATAGACTGGAGCCACTGCTCACAAAAAATCCCCAACATGTGACTTCAGTGCATCAGTCAATGAGTCATCCATCAGTGCCAGAGGTCAAAGTCATCTTTGTATTTACCTAAATATTTATTTGCTTTCTGAAATGATGCTTGTAATACTAACATGACATTTTGGTTTGCTGTACAGTGAAAACACTATTTTTAAATGCCTTGTATAAAGATGCCTATAAATGCCTTGTTGTTTCTTAACAGTTAGAAATACTCTACAACAAATGTAAAAGGCCCATTTCCTTCCTTGCTAGTATGGGTGGCCTAGAATAATCCTGAATTGCTCTACTAACACTGTCCAGTCTTTTTTTGCCAGTGATTGTTGCTCCTTCAGAGAAAGCTAAATTATTTGATCATTACCTTCTTCTGATCTGATACTGTTTGTTTTCTCTTTGTTTTGGCTTTTTGTTCTTAAAATATATTACTGAAAAGATATTGAAAAAAATGAAGGGAATAATGTATTAAAAAGGGATTTACCTGTAAAGGACTCTAGGCATACCACAGACAGACAGGTCCCTGCCAGGAAATCCAGTGTTAATGTTCAACTCCATCTCTCAGGCTCGCTGTTTCTCAGGAGTACTTGGTCCTTGCTGGGTGCTGGGATGCCTGGGCTGCCCAGCACATGTGCTAACCATCGACTTAGTGTGGTGTTAGAGGCCAGTGCTAGGAGCTGAGGGCAGAAGTGGAGCTGAAGGGTGAAGGAGGAGAGTGAAATTTTGCTGTCAGTGCCTGAGTGCCTCCTATCTATAATCCTGTGACATGTAAGCCAAGGAAGCTTGAAAATTACCCTGAAAACAGGAAAGTGAAATGGTGCAAAGCAGGATAATCTTCTTTTCAAGGAGGAGAAGAGGACTTAGCTACTGCCAAGTTCTTCTGTCCATATTTTCAAGGAAAAAAACTGATCCAATTTGACCCAACTCCACAGCAGTAGTGCAACTGAAAGCAAGTGGCCAGATCTCCTGGTTTATGAGCCCTATTACAAAACAATCACATCTAAAGCTTGTGTGCTTCCTTCTCTTGATACTCAGGCTTTCTCTATCAACTCTTAAACCTCTTTAGCCATCACCTTTTCCTGCCTCACAGAGCTCTCCTAGAAACTCCTGTGGGCACCAACCCACTGTGCGTGCTTTGTAGGGGAGTCCAGAGCCACTACTACAGGTAGCAAGTAGCTACCTGTCAGGACTTAGCTTCTTCTGAAAGAGTCTCTAAGGGTACAAGAGTACAGGAGCAATGGACTTGGAAGCAAAATGAAGCTGCCTGTAGACACATTTAAGTCCTGCATGAACAACTGTGCTGTATGGAGTGTCTCACAACCCTCTCTCATCTAATCTAGTCTAATTTATCAATGTCTTTACTGCATTTATTATCTTGTTATCAAGGAATGACAGGAAGGAGATTGGGGCTTGGGTAAAATCATGAGTTAGACAGGCAGAAATAAGACATACTGTTGAGCAAGGGTTGAAAGAACTGTAAAAGCAGGGCACTGAGCATTGCCAACAGCAGACTTTCTCATCCTTTCCCCATCCCACTGACTGTGGTGGTGAGGAGCTGTTGGTGCAGAGGACTGTGAGACCCTGTAGCCCAGAAATGAATGATTTTTCTGTGGCTTAGAGGGTTTCTTCAAGAAAATTCAAATGCACGGACACAGATGTCAGTAATACCTCTGATCATTTGCTCAGTAACATTATTAATGAGATTATTTTTCTGAACAGGTCTTGCACATTCTGCACTCTTGAGTTTAATTTTGCCTGATGGCAGTGAGCTACAGCTACTTGTCAGTGTTTATTTCCAGTTAGTTTTGCTTGTGGCACTGCTTAGTAGTCCACGGTTAGGATGCTCCAGTTAACCAACTCTCCTCCTCACTGCCTCCCCTATTTATTTGTCTACTTTTGTATCACAGAAACACTTCCAGCAATTCCTTTACATAGCAGTTACTGAGGCAAAGGACTGTCTAGTTATGCTCTAGCATAAGAAAGTTGCACACTTTGCCACACAACAATTGATTCCCAAACCAAGCAGGGCGGGTCAGTACCCAGAGGTGCCTGCCTATGAGAGCCCATTAAAGCCCTCAGGCTCTTTCAAACGGGAGCTGTGCTCCTAGGACACAGCACCAGAAATAAAGAGTGACCCTACATGAACAATTGCACAAAGCTTCCTGCTTCTTAGCCAGGTTGGGGATGCAGTGGTGCCAAGTCTTTATGCAGTAGCCAGGATGAGCTCCTTAGCAGGAGACACAGTCAGTGCCTTCCCCACTCACAGGATTCAGAAGAAGGCCTGCTTCTTCATGAAAACTGCTCTGGAAAAGAGAGCACAAAATGAAGCAGGAGCACTTGATTCTTATTTAAACAGTTACAGCTTGCTCTGGTGATGCGGCCTACTGGTGTGTGTAAAGGTTGTGGGTCAGCAGTAAATAGTACACTGATGAGGTGGGGGGATGCAAACACACAAAGCAGAGGAACTGGGACCTGGGGCCTTTGATGTGAACTAGGCAAAGTTGCACTATAAAGTAGGAGAGTGGTAAGAAGGACTTCAAATTTGTTTTTCTTCACTGTGTGCTGAGCGATTCCTTGGCTTGCACAGGAACACTAGAAAGATGGTTGAGAGCTTTTGCCCCATCAATCTGTGACGAGAATGAGTACATGGGGGTGCAGGGTGAAAAGGTCTGATCTCCTGACAGGGAATGGTTTTGCACCTTGAAAGGCACTTCAGTGGCTGGGTAGAAAGCAGAATGTGAACTTGTAGACCCTTGTCTAAGGCAGGATCCGTCAGTTTCATACCCAATCTAATTATTTTCTTCTGATTAACACCAGTGAGAGAAAGAAGAGAATCTGTACCAATAGCAATAAGGCTGAAATTTCATCCCTGGTTATTAAGTCATTTGATCTTTGCTCTTGTGGTCTCAATGGAATCCAATCTCATCTCCTCTGGCTGAGGCATCCCTTTGGGGCTCACATTCTGATGCACATCTGGAGCCATCACCAGTGGCACATGAGGGAGGGATAGGGGGAACATCACATTCATCCTTAGGGTCCCCATCTTGTTGAAGGGAACCCACCAGCAGCTGAGGCAGACTAATGCAAAGCTCCAGGTTGCTTTTCTGTGTCTGTACATTTTGAAACTGCTTCGGCAGTGCATCACAGAGTCACTGGCATACCAGGAGGGAGTTGTGGTGTTGGCACTGTGCTAATGACCCTATTCAAAGAGAAGATAGTGATCTTGTTGCCACTGAAAAGAAAAGAACTGGGCTCAAGCCTAAGGTGAAATTTTAAGGAAAAATCAAATTAAAAATTATTTTTCATAAGCAGAACTTATCTTGTATTGACTGGCATTGTTCAGGTCATCAGTACACAATCATAGAGTAACCTCTTTTTTTGTGTATCTTTGTTCATGTTAACACACGTAAACTTGCATGCTAACCACTGTTTCATCACCACTAAATTCTAGAGGTCACGATCCTCTAGGATTAAATTTAAGAGCTATCATAGTGTGGGCTGAAGAACCAGCTTTTTTAGGGTAGCAGCTGAGAAACTCATTTCCTCTGTGGATGAGCCACAGAAACAAATGCATAACACTGACCAGCAGGCTATATGTTGGCACCTGTACTGTGCAGCTGTAACCCAGCAGCTGGGGGGAAGCAATCCTAAAATGGCATTGAAAATACCATCATGAGGACCTCATCACACTGTTGATGTCAGTAAGAGTTAAACTCAGTGTTAGTTAGGTTATCCAGCTTTGTGTTTGTTGCTGTAAATCCTACCTGAGCCATATGTATGTCCATTGTGTAGAAAACTCACCCTCTTGCTTAAGCTATTTATTATCCACACCAGAAGATCCCTAATGTAGGTTTGAACAAGTTAGTGTGGCTGGGGGCATGGTTGTGAGCAGTTATGCACTTAGATGGATGGAAACCCATGTAACTGAAGTGCTGTTAGTACACCAGAGTCCTTCCCACAGTTCTTGTTTGCACCATTCACTCCGAAGGATGGATAAATTCTCCCACAGGTTGTACTGGACCAAGGTAAACTGCAGATCCTTTGTACAAGGGACTATGGCCTGCAGTGCCTCAGTCACACATGTGTGGGTGAAGACTAACAGTGGCAGGATTTTGCCACGGAGACTGACATGCTCAGGTCATGTGTCCCAGCAGCAGAGGTTCATACCTTCAGGCAGGCTTACTCCAAGGGCAGGCAAGCTGAAAGCACAGTGCTACCGAAGTCTTCATTTAAGCCTGAATACTTGGTATATTATTTCCATTTTGAACTTTTCCCAGAGAAATCATTTTTTAAAGTTATAAAAATAGCTAAATAATTTTGTAAAGCCTGAAGGACATTCTTTTGCATGAGGATTTGAATTAGAAATGGCTGTTTTGGGGCCAGTCTAGGAGCGAGTTGGCCTATGGTATTTCCAGCCTACAAAGCTTTTTTACTTTAACAAGGGCCTTAACAAGGCAAATCATAGTCCAAAGAAATTATGATATTGCTTATGCCAGGAAATCTATACCCACTCTTGAGTTTATACTGGTGAGGTTTAATGGCAAGAGAACTGCCTAGACTTTTATGCACGCTGTCACATATACCCCTAGATTATCCAAAACCAGGGCAACTTTCTTTGCACAGAGTAGGTTCCTGCCATGTTTGCAGGGGATTATAAAGCCTCTGGACATACCTGTCAATGTCTTACAAATTACAGATCCTCTAAAAGTTCTCCAGTGCATATGAAGTTTCATTTACAACTAATTTAAGCATTGTGGCAACTGATTTCCTTTTCTTGCTTAGCTTTCACAGACCCTTCAGAAGTAGTCCTCAGACCCTCATGGGTCTCCAGACCACATCTTGAAAACCACTAGCTCTTATTTTAAATATTTTGGGGCCTTCTGGGCCTCATTTTCTGTTGCCTTACAGCTTGTGAGGTCTTATTTACCTCTGCAAAGTGAGAGTAAAATGCTACCAGATGAGGATGGTGGTGTTCAGTCCTGATGTTGGCCCTTATTTGGACAGGTGTGAAGGACACCAATGCGAAGCTGTGGCAGATCAGGACCCAGCACTGTAACTGGTCCCTGCCCATGCAAATCATGAACAGTGCTACTCACAACAGAGAGCTGGGGAAGAATTCTGTTTGCAAAACCACCAGTCTGCTGTTAGCCCCTGAAAGCCAGGCACTGGCCCAGCAGAAGTGCACATCAATGACAATGGCAAGGATCAGGCTGTTAGTCACCTTGGAGTGACACATCACTGTGTTGGACTAAGGAACTCTACTGAGTGTTGAACTCTTGCTTTTTTCATGCTATTTGTCCCCCTCTGTCAGTCTCAATATGCTTACATGTTTTGGTGTTTCATGTCTTGTACACACAACAAAATCTTTTCCTTTAAGGAAAAAGTACACTGAGAAGAGTTGAGTGTTTTCAGTGCCTTTTCTTTCCTGTTATCTCACCTAAAGCTCCATGCAGAGGGTAATGGGATCTCTGTCACTATCTCCTTTCATGGCCAATAATTAGCACAGATCCATGGGCTGGGTGCAATGCTATTCTTCCCTGCACTAAGAGGAGAGACCGAGAAGGGGTCGGTGCGATTGTTTGCTGTGTTGATGACTGTAGTGTTGCCATGGAAAAGCTGGAGACTTCGAGGGAGTTTGTGTTTTGTTGGGCAGGAAGCCAACCTGCTCTGACTTTTTACAACTGTGTGAGTGAGACAGGCAGAACTTTATCCCTCTGTAGCCATTCAAAGGCAAGGACAGGACTGCTTTAACAAGGAGTGCAGTGCACTTTGCTAATGCTGATTGTATTAAATGCAGGGCATGCAAAAACATCCTTCACTGTTTTCCACATTTATTTTTTTTTTTTTTGGCAGAATGTGTCCACTCTTTTCTAAGGACTGAATTTAGAGCAGTGCAAATAATGAGATCTTAAGTAATCCTCCTGGAAGCCAACAGGGCCATTTAATTGGCTGTATCTGTACAGAAAGGAGCATTTAGAGTTCTGCTGAGTCCGAGTCCATTAAAGTCTTTGATCTGTTCCAGAACCAAAAGTGGAAGCAGGCTATACTGTTTTCATTATCTATCCTGAATGAAGTGCAAAAAGTAAATACATAGAGTAAACAAGGGAGAAATGAATCAAGGCCCAGGTCCAGCAAAAACCTCTCTGCATTCTGAGCTTCCTGTACTCTGAGCAGTGCCATTATTCCCTGGAGGTGGGATTAGCAATGATGCATGCTTTCTACAAATCACTTGCTATGGACAGATCTGAAAGCAATTTAATAAAGCAGCCAGTCCCATTACTCCCACATTAGAGAAGAAATAACTGGGGCCACTGGGCTCATCCAGGAGACTAGAACCTGCCTGAATTCCTGGTTAGCCTCTGCTTTCTCACCACACTACCTCTAAATGTATGGAAATTAGGTATAGGTTGTCAAGGTTATTCTGAAGTATTAAAACACAGCTGCATAGTTCTATTTGTTGGAAGTGTGACTTTTCCCTGCAACTCTGGCTGCCATGCCATTTTCTTATATTATATTGAATTGAGGTAGAGGCACATGCCTCTTACCAAAATGTATTTGAACAGGTGGGAAATGGCAGGGATTTGATTTAGACTCTTCTTGTTTTCCAGGCTTCTGGATCTTCTTTAAAATCTATTTTCTATGGGAAAGAAGTATTGTGGGGATAGTTTTCTGATTTTTCTTTTTAAATCAGAATTTCCTACATGACTGTTCAGTGATTTATTAGATGCATTTAGGGTTACTGTTTTAACACACAGTTCTCAGGGAAAGATCTTATAAATGTTCATCATAATTTGTCATCTAGCAAAGCTCTGATTTCTTTAAGAATAGGAGAAAGCAAAATTACTTTCTACAGGATTTGATCAGGGAATACACAGGGAAATCTTGGCTCTACAGTAGTCAGTGATGACCTTTAGATACTTGCAGTCCTCATGTGATCATATTCAGGAGCTGAATCCTTAAAAACCTCTGGCAAAGCCTCTTTGAGACTTCTGTGAACTGCAGCCAACAGCATCACCTGTTTACTTCCAAAGGTGAAAGACTGCCTGGGTACCATCACAGCCTCTGATGCTAGGCTGGCTTGTAGTATTCTGTGATTGAGCTGGGAGCTCTAGCTGAGAAACTGGGGACAGATCCTGCCAACATGGGAGATGACAGAAACTCTTATTAGTTTTACTGTGATCTAGATGAGATCTAGATTGGATATCACCATAGGATCCAGCCGTGATTTGTCAGTGAACCCACAGCCTCCTAGATGTAACTCATTGCATCTAACAGGATTTATCTTGGCAGCTGATTTTCAAGATGTCATGTCTCAAGAAGTTTACCACTGCTGCAACAATAAGTGGACTAACCTTGGTTCCAAATACAGCAGGACAAATCAACTAGTGTAATTGGGCTAATATGGCTTTATGGTGTAAGTGGTGACAGCTTACCCCAGCAGAAGACTTACCCAGAGAGTTGAGAAGTTGTTGCTTTAAAGCTAAACATCTGCTCTAAAGAGTTAATTTTATCCTGCCTTTCCCCCCCTCCCCTTCACTGTTAGTTGTTTTGTGACATTGCTGTTTCAGTACAGAAATTCATGTCCTCTCCACAGAGTTGTAGTAGCTACCTGTTCAGGGACACTCAGATTAATGAGATTGCAACATCTTTAATCTTCCCTCACAGCATGCTGTGTTTGGGATGCAGTGTGTGAGAAAGACCAGAAGTGAAGGACACGAGAAATATAGTCACACAGGAAACTGAAACTGCGCTGTCATTCATTCCTGTAGTGCAAATAACCCTTTCTGTAACCTCAGCTTCCTGATTTTCCTGTGGCTGGGGCCAGATTTGCCACTGGTGCAAGCTAGTGTAGTATTACTGACATCAGCTGAGATGCACCACTTTACTCCAGGAGATAATTTGTTCCAAGTCTTCTCAGGACAAAACCAAGGGGATAACAGATGTAAATGAATCTAAAAGCAGTGGGATTGTTTTTAACTGATGAGCATGAAGCTAGGCTTCTTACTGTCACTTGGACTCAGTTCTACCACTGTCTTCCAAAGGAAAAGCTTCTACTAAGTGCATAGTGGAAGTATGCACAAAGTAGTTTATCTTTCACGGAGTCATCCTTAAACTGAGCCATGTCTTGAAAACGCATGTTCCTTTGTATGCTGCTCCATCTGAGGAACTACTGATGTTTCCTTCTCTAAGGACCTTAACATTTCTCAGCTTTTCCTCCGCTAGCCAGAGAGGAGCTGGGTGGTATAAACTGCAGCAGCAGTTTTCAGGGGTCATGCATGCTGCGGTGTCAGAGAAATTTGGGAAGTCAGCTTCTGGAGCTCCTGTTTGATTTTCCTTTCCCCAGGGAACAGTAGTCTTAATAGCTATTAATCCAGTCCCAGCTAAGGAAATGTCCAACAGCAGGTCTGACTATGTTAGCTTATACCATTTCCACGCCCCAAGATACAGGTGTCAATGGTGCTTATGTTCTTCTGCAATCGTCAGAAAAAGAAAGCTGGCAGAACTGGGGTGAAGTGGGCAGAAAAGGGAAACACACTCCTTCTTCTGGCCCCAGGGGATTCTCTCTGTTTGCATTGGGCTTGTCTGAGCCTCAGGGCAGCGGGCAGAGAGGAAGTTGGGGTGAAGCTGTCAACTTGCCCCATCCTGATGCCTCTTTTTTTTATTAGTCAGCGGTGTACAAAGCTTCCCCTGTACACACTGAAGTCTTCTCCATTTGTCTTAGTGATGTCTTCTTGCTGAAGTCTTACCTTTTACCAGCTAGCAGCATTTCAGGCTGGCCAAGTGACAAGTAAAGCTCATGGTTAGGCTGAGACTAATTACTGGGTCTAACCAAGGGTGCCAACAATTGTCTGAACGGGCTGTGGAGATGAGAGATGAGTAGATAATCCATATTCCCCAGTCTCTCTCTAACAGAGCTTTGCTGCTCTGAATGGTTACTACAAACTTCTGCAAGGGCTGTGAATTCCTGTGGTGTAATGGCCAAGTTCATGGAGGCAGAAGAACTTGTGTTACACATCAACACATCTGCAGGAGCTCACCTTCCTTTTCCTGGCCATCTCCTGCAGATGAGAAAGGCAGGTTTTTCTGTCTCCTTGAGATCACCCAAATCCCTCTAATGTGGAGGAGATGTCAAAGATGAAGTAGGTATTCTGGAGGTTTCTGAGTACCTAGGAACTTCTTCTTTGTACTGTTTGGCAGTGTTTTTTCTTAGAGGTTGACCCACATGTCAATTGAAGCTCTTCAGATCCTGCCACATTCTTCACTTGGGGTTTTGCAGAGACTCTGCTGAATAAAGGGAGAGTTACATCAGGCCTGCATTTCTTTATGCTGTCTTAAAACAAGCCCTTATCCCAAAAGCACAATCTTATATTTAATTAATCCAAAAAAGGATGTTAAGCTGCGCTGAAAGCTAAGCATAGCTTAGTTCAAGGCCAGGCTGGATGTGGCCCTGGGCAACCTGGTCTAGTGTGTGGCATCCCTGCCCATGGCAGGGGGGTTGGAACTACATGATCATTGAGGTCCCTTCCAACCTGGGCCATTCTATGATCCTATGACAGCTGCACTCATTTACCCCAAATGGGTGACTTTTGATTAAGGGCTGGGTGCAGCAGCTGCCTGGGTGGAAGGGGTAAAGGATGCTGCATAGGACTGCAGCCGTATGCTGCATGGCATGTACAGCTGTATGGGGGTGGGAGGGAGAGGGGAAAGAGAAGAGCTCAGACTACTACAGTGCCCTAGGCTTCCCTGGCAAAAATGCAGAGGACTTAAAAGGAGCAGCAGACTAGGTGGAAGCAGCATTAAAAATAATTGAACTATGCTGCTTTGGTTATAACCTGTCCCTTGTTCATAACTCCATCCATGACTCAAGTGCCTTGCAGTAGTTTGGACACGTGACAGCTAATAAATTCATTTATTGTGAGGGCTGTTTGTTTCAGCTTCAGAACTGAAAGTTCATCTGCAGGTGCAGCAGGGCTGTGCAAAGAAGCAAATGCAGATTTACAGCTGTTGTGGCTTACTCCACTTTTTGCTACAACAAATCACTGTTCAGCAAAGAGGCTCTGCTGTTGGCCAACCAAGATGTGGTCAGGAATTTGAAACAGTGCTTTGTTAGTTTAAAAGAAAACATTGCCAGAGATGTTAGAGTGGGCATTTTTTGAAAGATTTGGTAAAATCTGTCATAAATCAAAGACTGTACCATTTGCTATCTTCTTCCTTTGCCATCGTAAGGGTGAATCAAGAGCAGGGTTTTAAAGCATTCAGTTCCAAAGGCCAGTTATTACTTCCTCCTGTGATCCTGTTTGATTTTCTGAAAATGAGTCAGTCATTTTCTGCAAGAGTTTGATGCAGGCTGAGCATTTTCTCTGAGCTCCACTCTGCAAGACAAAAAAACATATTGCTTCACAGGCAAAGCAAGTCTGCACAATAGAAGACTTCCTTACAACTAGGCTCTGCCAAATCTGCTCTCAACCCTGCATGGAGTCATGTTACTCCTCAGCAAGGTCATACAGGCCTAAAATAATCGCTGATGTTTATCTTTCCCAGAGGATATTAAGCACCCCTAAACATCAAGGCAAGAAGATCTATTAACAACAACAACAACAAAAAAGGTTAAAAATAGTTTGTACCTCAGCTGTCAGTAGGGGAAGAGCATTCTAGCTTTGCCTTTTTTCCTTTAGTATTTTGTGATTACACATGTGAAGTGCTGAATTATGCCAGCAGTGGAGGAGAAAGACCTTTCCTATTTCCCATTGATGTTGTTTCTCTATTTACTTAGAAGTAGGCTGTGTACAGTTCTCATCATTAACACTGCACCTTGGCTGCTTGCTTGTTTTAAGCTGCTCTTGTCATAGGGAGAACCCAAAGATGGCTTAGTTAGGGCAGAGCTGTGGCTGCTTTACAGCATTGGTGCTTGCCTAGAGGTGCACTAGCTGGATGCTTCATGGATCTAGATCTTTGGAACGCCCTTGAGAAGGAGTAAAGTGCTCTCAGTCTGTTTCCACAGATGGAGAAGGAGGAGGGTTGGGAAGAGCGTGAGCTGGCAGCCATGTCTGCTCTCTGCCCAGCACCTGCGACTGTCACACCACAGCTCCATCACCTCACTGCTGCCTCGTGTGCTCCTGAGCAGCATGGAGCAGCTCCAGTCAAGCACAAAGGCTGCAGGAGGAGCTGGTGATGAAGAAGGAAAGGGTGAATGGGCCATGCTCTGAGTCGGGCTTCTAGGGGAGAAGCAGGGACTGCTGGATACACAGGATCTAAGTCCATACCATTGAGGTTCCCAAACTGCTGGGATTTTATCCCATTGAAGGATGCCAAGCGCTGCTGTTAATGATTTGCAGTACAAAGTAGCAAATATCCAAACACTTTGCAGTCCATATTCCACTGCTCATCACACCTGCACCTTTGAACACCCATTTACTTCATCCTTCCCTTCAACATCATGTACTTGGCACATCCTCTTATGCCTACATCCCCAAAATCACAAGCCTCCTCTGGCTGGCTGGGGAGCGAGAGGCATTTCCTTGCTCTGGTGGCATTTGTGGGAAGAGGTGTGTACAGGGGGATGCAACAAGCTTTGTGCAGGTTCTTTGTGTTTTGACAGACTTTGCTGGAGGATTTCATTCTGACTTGAGCCAGACGTGCTACTGGCAGATGCTGTGCAAGTTTCCCACACAGAGCTGGGACGTGCCTCTCCGATTCAACCTGTGACCACCCCCCCTCCCAATCTCCCCCTTCCTTCTCCCCTCCCAGCCCAGGCCAGCATCTATCTTGAGCAGAGAGAGCTCTCTCTGCCAGATTGCGGGGTGGTTTTCTGATGTGAACAGATGGGACTAGGGGGGCAGGCTACATCTGTTCACTGAATTCTTCCACCTTCGCAATTGTTTGCAAATGGGGGAGAGCTCAGAGAGGCTGAGAAACTATGGGCTTGGGCTCAAAATGCTCTGTTCCTGTAACATGCCCAAAAGTGAACCTGTGCTGCATCATTAAAAGTTTGAAGCTGATGGGTTAAACACCTGCTGGTGCAAACAGCTTACCTCTCTCTCTGCAGAAGCATGGGTCCCTTCAAGAATAGCTTTAATGCTTTCTTCAGTCCAGTTTTAAGTGATGTAACATCCCTTGGGATGCTGTTCCACAACATCACAGCATCAGGGTGTCTTTCTCTGAGATTCAGCATTGATTTCATTCCTGTTTCAATTTCTCATTACATTTATGTAACTGATTTTCAGAAGGGCTCAGCTCTCATTTCTTTGCAAGTACCAGACATAGGCAGATGTAAATAGCTAAAGGAGGCTGAACACTTTGTGAAAAGTAGGCCATAAATTCTTTGCTCTCCTGCTTGCTTTTTTACACCCTTTAAGCATTTGCAGGTTGTTATCATCCATGTTCGCTTCCCCCACTTATTTCTTGCCAGATTCTCCACACAGCTCTTCAGTTTTCCTCATAAATCATACCCTCTTGTCTCCTGGGCACAATTGCCTTTCTTCATCCTGAGCTTGCTAAGGAATGAACAGTTCCCTTGCCTCTTACCCTGTCTTCTCCCCAGCACAACATCACCAGGCAGGGCAGCTCTGTTGGCTTGTTGTCAACTGAGGATGTCCTCTCAGGTAGCCAGCACTGGGGAGGTTCAACCACTTCAAACCGTTTTGTGTCCATGCTCAGTCTCCTTCTGCCTGTCTCCTCCTGGCACAGCAGTGACAAGGGTTGGAAGCCAGTTGTTGGTGAGTTGGGTTAATGCCCTCTGGTTGGGGACACTGTGCCGTGGGACTGATTTCTCAGGAGCACAGAGGTACCTACCTCCTGTAAAAACGAGTGTGAACTGAGAGCTTGGATACCTCTGAGGCTCTGGATGTGCATGTTTATGGTACTCATCTGCTCTTCCTCTGTACTCTCCTCAGAATCTGTACCTGGACTCCACCTTGCTGAGTGTATGTAAGCCAAGTAATTATTTTCCACAGGCAACAAGTTGCTCTTTTTGTGCCTAAACTGAATTTCAGCTTCTTACACTTTCTAACTGCAATTTTCTTTCTATTTGCAATATTCCTTTGTTTCCACTTTTTCTTGCAGTTTCTCCAGTTCTGTTAGCAGTTGACAATTCCATTCCTGAACTGTTTATTTCTTCTTTCAGATCACTAATTAGTACTTAAAAAAAAAACACCTTAAAACACTGATTCATGCATTGCCTCACAGGGCAGAACTCATTACATTTACATGAGTATTAGCCTTTGGTTATGAATCTTCAGCCAGTTTTCAAACCACATCACAGTGGCCCTGTTCTGGCACACTGAATTATTTCGCTGAAGCTTTTATCCGTTGGTAATAGTGTGTGTTTTAACAAAAAAGGAAACATTCATTTTAAATCTATGCTGCCTATTATGTGAATTTCCTTTTCCCTCTAGATGTTTAGCAAATTATTAGGTCTCAACTCGTTTTCATTATTTTACTGTGAAGAGTAGCTAGATAAAAAAACATTACAATTACTACAATCACTCCAGGATCAAAAAGCAGTACTATGCTTACTTTCTTTTGGTCTTTCACTTCCTTCCAATTTTAAATTGACTTTAAAAATAAAATTTCAAGCGGTTCAGTCAATCCATTACCCAATTCCCTAAATGCTTTATGAAGCTGCTGAGCAGGGCAGTCAGTGCTGTGGTTGAGTCCAGTGCTAGGGGATTCAGAACAACAGCCTTTCATTCAAAGACTGACTTAGTGTTCCCCATGAGTATTGTGTCAGCTCCTTCCCTCTGGAAAACAGGAGCATCTGTATTTCAATCGTCCTGGTGACATGGATTCCAGTTTTGGTCCCATCAGAATAGTTACTTACTCTTCACATCTGAGCTGACCATTACATTTGTTCCTAGCCCTAAAGGGGACTGAGATGCTGAAGCAGGCAAGGGATATATTCTCAAGTGAAATGTGTCCACTGCGTTCCAAGTGCATCTTTAAAAACTTTATTCTTAGTGAGCATTGACAAACGTTCAACTGAGCTCAGTGCTCTTATGTATGACCACGTTGGACAGGAGTCACTTTTGAGAAGCCTAGTGAGAATTGTTCTCCTGCAGCTATTCAGTCCTCCTAGACATGACACAGGTTGCTTATTTCTGTGGGCAACTACAAACCATAACAAAATACCCAGGACAACAAGAAGCAGAGGCTGTTGTCAAAAATCTCATTGTCTTTTCATTAGGAAAAAACTACAGGCCCATAATCTGTATAGCTATGGCCAAATGGCTTCAGTCAGCTCTTGTTAAAAGCTGGCTAGGGACAGTAATGTTCATGTTGTCCAGAGAGTCTAAGAAGAGACATATGATGGTATAAATGGCATTTCAGACACAGTGCTCTTTTCTTGAGTACAGGAACAGTTTATATCTGAGCTGGATGCAAAACATGCTTTGTTGGTGGTTACAGGCTTGGTTTACCCTGTGGTTAGGGTGTGACTGTGGGGTTTGAATGGTTATATGAGAAATGGTCATCTCTCCTTGTTCCTTAATCAGGAAGATGCCAATCCTACTATAAAACCTTGCAGGAGATTGGGCTTAAATAAGGAGCTCTTACCGATATGCATCTACTGAGCACTTCAGTGATCACCTTCAGAGATGTCTTAGACATCTACAGCAGAGCTGATCTCCTTGGATCCCTTTATGGTCTGTGGAAAGCAATGAGAATACCTTGGGTAGGATTTGATCTATGAACATCGAAAATAGGTCAGAAAAATTGTGCCTTAGAAGTGCTTATTCTTTTCCATGGAATAAAAAAATAAAGAGTTTAGGGTGAATTGCTTCTGCCTAGTGCTCTATAGATAGGTGAAATATGCCCTCCTGCTCAGTGTTTGCCTGAGGAAGAGAAAGACAAATAAGGCCATTTAAAACAGAGGAAAAAGCTTTTTTTAACCTCTATAGTGTAAGTCAAATAGGCCCTGAGGCATCCTATGAGGTTTACTATCAGTACTGACACTGAGCTCATGTATAAGTCATGGACCCACTCAGAACATATACTCCAAAACCTGTGAGATCTCACCTGCCTGAGCATGTCTCATGTCTCAGCATGCCACCATGCGTGGCCAGACAAGGTCTGTGTCAGCTGAAGGGACAGGAGGGGGGATCTGGGGCACAGACAGAACATTTTGCACTAGGTTGGAGACTTTATGGAAGCATGGCCTGGAGCTGCTGGTCTTACCTGCTGTTGGCCATAAGGAGAGAAGGGCAGCATAGGGACTGCTTTGCCTGGTTTAAGGATATGTATCCACCTTTCCCTTTGGCCATATGGCATGTCCAGTACTCAGGATTTATCCCAGTGTCTTGAGCTTGGAACTCGAATGCCCTCACATCCCAGTGACACCTCTAGAAGAGCACCAGAGGCTTGACAAAAAGAGGTCTCCAATGCACCTCTTGCTGTAGATGACAGTGCTGCTCAGCAGTGATAGTTTAATAAAATGTTTGATCCCTATTGACTTTAATGCATTGAGCTGAGGTGGAAGAAAAGGTACCTCATATGCAGAAGGAGGGTTTGTTTAGAGCCTTTTTAACAACTTGGTGTTTTTCCCTTTCTTGCTAGGCTTTTAATGGTAGGAGAAATGTATAACACTAGCAGTGTTGCTAGCTCTGCGATTTTATCATGAGCCAGTGTCCGCTATTTTGCTTAAAACTCCAGCTCCTAGAAACAATGGATTGTGTGAGAATCTCTCAGCTCTGATTTGGAAAACAAAGAAAATTTCTAATGCTTTTAGTGTCAGAAAAATCATTGAAACATGACCCTGAATATATCCTAAGAAATCCAAAACCATATTTGGAATTGATTACATTTTTTATGTGCATGCTTTGAAGCCAATTGTGTGATTTTTCTTTTGGAGGGGGGCATCTGACTCATGATTTTTGAATGCTTGGGGAGTGGTGCTATTACTTTGGGGATACTGCTGATATTTCCAGCTCTGTTGAATAATTTCTGACAAAAAAAAGCTTTAGCTCTTTGAAGCAAATAAATGTTTTACATTTGTAAAAAGTATAGGACAGATCTTACTTTAAAAATATATGGATCAGACTTCTATTTTGTTCCTATTGAGCAGCAAAGGCATCGAGTAGATCCCATGCAGTCCCTGAAGATGAATTGTAATGCTTTTTGCTATGCACAGAGAGTACCTGAGTGGACCACAGCATAGGCTTGACTAAAAGGCCCAGTCCCGTGAATGTTCAGTCCCTTTAGGGATGGTGATTAGCTCCTGGGGCTTTCATACTTCTTGAGAAGCCCCTCTGCACCTTTCAGACTTAGGGCATTTCAGAAAGACTGTATAAATGGTCCTTTTGGGCAGCAAAATTCATTGCCATGGTTAGGCAGTAGTGCTGCCTGGGGAAACAGGTATGGTGTGAATTGCTGCTGTAGGATGCAATGACTGATGTGCATGGCTTAGAGTTCTGGGTGAAGCTGAGACAAGCATTTCCCACTGGACCCCTAGTGACTCTGAAGGCACAGTTCACGTGGGACATGGACACGATTGAGCATGTTGTGATGCTTCAGTGCAGAGAGCAATACCAGCCTTTGAGGGCAGCAGTAATTATTCTTTGTTAGGGTGGCATTTTTCAGTTCCTTGGTTTAAACAAAGGCAGATGATAGCAGTAGAGGACATGACTAATGAACCTGCTCCATCTGGGAGCCCTGTAACACACAGAGTGTCAGCACTTGGTAGGTGATGCCATTCAGTGTGGTGCCGGTGTTCATCTAGAGCACGTGGTAGAGCTGGCATTGCTACCATGCGTGCAAGTGCTACTAAAACATCTTCTGTCCTTTATTTACTGGGAACATACCTTTACTTGAGCAAACCCCCTTCGGAATCACCCATAAGATGGGAGTAAGAAGCATTTTTCTTGCTGAGAGATCCACATGCTTTTCAGATTTATTTGGTGAGCCATGGGTTTGCAAAAACACATCCTGGGTGCTTGCCAGTAATAATGTGAAAAATCACACGTGAGCTCTAGCTGTTCCAAAGGCCTAATATTCTTTCCCCCAATGTAATCAAAAGACACTGGCTGAGACCAGGAGCCAAACTGTGTCCCTGATTACTTAATTTGATGAGGTTATGTATATGGCCCTGTAATTAAATGAGGCTGGCAAGACTGGTGGTTGGTATAAAATTCATTACACTCTTGGAGCAATTCTATCTAGGGGGAGTTTGAACTGTGTTTTCCACTCTCATCCCCTTCTGTATGTACTTCTTTTGTTATTCCTTTTTATCTTTGTTGTTTTGGATAAAAATTGTCAGAAGTTAATAAGCAGGAGGCACAGATTAGGAGCAAGATTGCTTAATCCATGATTGCAAGATTTGAGATGTTTCAATTTTGCAGTGTTGCTAGCAGTTGTGGTGCTGATTCCTTAGCACAGGGCAAAAGCAGATCTGCTGAGATCTGCTGGAAATGAGCACCTGACAACATTGTGTGATGGATGAGACTCCCAGTGTGGTGTGAGGCACCCCTTCCTCCTCCACCTGGGGCCCAGAGGAGAGGCTTGAGAGGGTCAGAGGCAGGAAGGGCACACTCTGCCTTTGATTGGTGCAGGAAACTCACAGGTCTGGAGGCCAGCTGGATGACTACCAGTTGGATAACTGACCCTGGGATGGACTTGGATCCTGATGTCAACTTGCAATGCAAGATTTACACTGACACAGTTGATATCAGGGAAACAACCCCTTGAAACAAGTCTAGTTGTTCTGTGGGCAGTGAACAAATGAGTCTTGGCTGTGTTGAGTGGATTCACTGATGTCTACTAAGGAATCAGTCATCTTGCACCTTTGCCCCAGTGGGATCATGAATACACTTCTGCTTTCTCTATGTGGCTGTCTCTTATCAATAGCCATATAACTACTTAAAATGTTTGCAGGTTCATTTGTATCTCAATATTTGGTTAAAATTGGCAAGCAAATATAAGAATTAGGGGTTAAGGCGAGGCAGATGCAAATATTCACATACAGGTATAGATGGAGTGGGACCACATGTGCTTCTCTTCCTTAGAAAACAAAGCCAAAAAAATCCCACCCTATGAAAAGAGGAGGCCAAGGAAAGTTACAGTGCCCTGTGTTAAGGAGAGGTTTGTGGTAGGATTTTCTGATTCCAGGGTGTGAGAGGGCCTCATCGTGACTTCCTGTGCACAGTGTAATCCCACAGAGCATCAGTGGTGACTCAGCTCCTTTGCCACTCTCTGTGGGTACTACCCTCCCCATCCCTGACTGTTTTAAAATTACATTTTTCTTCCTTAGCATTTAGTGTAGGGGACCACACTTTGGTATAGTGTCCTTTTGAAACATGCTCAAGACCTCTTAAGAACCACATTCCATCAGTGGAGACCACTAACATCTTTCTAATTCATCTGATAACCCAAAGTCACATTTTTACATGATATATCTTGAATAGTTCATTAGCAAGCACACTACTTCCACATTTGTAGTTGATGGCATTTATTGCTAGTACAGCTTCTTTCCTTTCAATACCCAAGAAGAAAATGGTATGAGTGTTTAAGAGTGCAGGTAAGCCATTTTGTAGGTATAAATGCAAACATCAATCCCCTCTATGATGGCTGAATCTGAGCCAATATTCAAGAAGGCATGCCATTGCTAAGGACTTTATGTAGCAAAAGTTATGATCTTCAGTTTGCAAGTGGGTGACAGCACTAATGAATAGACTATATTATTTGTCTTCACTGATTTCTCTCTTCAGAAGGCCAAAAAATATTGAATGGAGATCCTGCAACAATCGGGTAGGCAGAGTAAATTGGCATCTCTTTTAAAGCAAAGCATCTCTATCCAATCCTCACCCCCAAATTCACTTCTAGTTAGCAGAGTTTTAAGTATTTTTTTAAGGAAGTTTTTAAGATTTTCCTGCTTAAAAGTGTGGGTCTTTTTTGACTGAATCCTTTGAGAGTGCTGTCTTCTCTGTGAGAGACATATTCAAAGCTGTAAATGAGAAAACTCTTTCTTTTGCTACTGTTTTTTTGAGAGAATCTATTCCTACTCTGACATTTTTTTCTTAATTAACCAACAGCAGCTGAGGAGTTTACTGTTTATTATTTTGCCTCCTTTTCCCCTCTTAAATAAATGATTCAAAGCTAAATGCTTTGGATCACACCTCTTTGTTTCCCATTGTTGATGGATCGCTTTCTGCTCAGAATGGAAATGATTAAATCGTATAAGAAAGGATCAGGCTTGCTGCTTATTCTCTGGCATCATATATGGAAAAATATTGCAGTTGGTTGAATTGTCTAGTTGAAATTAGCCTTTAAAGGAAAACAAAACAGAAGGGAATTATGCAAGTGGGTTCATTAGGGCTCTATCAGAACAAGGAGTGAGTGGTGAAGAGGGAGAAAAGATGATGGAGTTCATCCTCCTGTAGATTAATTTATCAGTCTTTATGGGCACATGAAAAGAAAATTATGGCTACCTTTAAAGGTCTAATTAGGGCACCTAGTGTAAATTCTCTGCAGCTAATCTAGTACAGTTCATAAAAAGCTAACAATAAAAACATAATGATGTGTTGCATTAAATGGGCAATCTTCAGCAAATGGGGCTAAATTAAAAAAGATCTATTGGAAAAATAGACTCTTTATAGGCCTTAAATTGAGGATAAAACTCATTAAATACACAGCATGTTTTGCTGTTTAGCCCAATAGTGACTAATGTACACTAGATGTGCATTCCTGGGACTATTGCTTGTCTTGCAGGGAAGTCAGAACTTCTGGTGAAACCAGTGCAAGTCACACCATGAGCACTTGGGGAATAGTTTCATTTTTAACACTCCTTCACAATTCTGAACTTCATTATGCAGCCCAAGTCCTGATGGTGAGCATTTCTTGGTGTAAGCTATGCACTGGGACAACTTCTGTGACCCAGCCTTTGTGTTCAGGCCTGGAGACTGGACATTTGAGAATTTGGCAAAGGTATGAGCTAAAAATCTTGTGTAAAACCTCAGTTCTATCTGAAAGGAGTAATTCAAAATTACTGTAATTGAGAGTGCAGAGAGTGTGTACAGAAAATTCTTTTCTAGAAAGCCTCCAAATGTAAAGGCAGTGTGAACAGAAAGGCAAATGAATTTATTCAAAGCTATCTCAAAAAGATAATTTTCTCACTCATTGTTTTGATCACATAACCATCTTTTTGTCTTGTGATTGACTTTCCCTTCTCACTTGCACCAGATGTAAGCTACTTGCCTCTGCTTTGTGGGCTTTCTGGTCAGTCCCCACCTGCTCTGGTTCTGCTGACACTTAACTGAATCTTTTAGTGGCTCCCTTGGCCACTCATTGAATTTTCAAGGAAATTTCTTTGCAGTTTGTGGGAGGGATTTTTCAGAAGTTCCAAAGGAAATTTTCTCCCTCTACCTTCAAACCCTCTGTAAAACTGTCATGGGCAGATGCTTAGACAGAGCTGGACAACCATGAAGAAGCCAAAACAGCTTCCCACTTTGCTGACCATGGAGGTGTCTCTTGTCCTGCCTCTGCAGCTGTTGGCAACCAGTCCATGTTCAACAGGCTCACATAGCCTCTAAGGCAGTGAGAGAGGAACAATTTCTGGGAGGTTGCTGCTCTATATTCATCTTTCTTATGTGATAACATTGCATAAAAGATGCTAAAAACTACATAAAGTAAGGGAAGAGTTCATGAGGATCACTTGAAGGTACGTAAGAGCTGTGAGTCCTGGGGCATTGCTGAAGCACTCTGCAGAAAGTGCAGCTCCAGGACATGCAGGTCAGCTACCTAGGAGAGAAAGCAGCTCCATTCCCATGGACATCAAAAACTGCAGAGGCCAAGCAGACCATAGAGGTGGGAGTTTCCTCCATAAACCTTTCACTGCATGCACAAATACAGTGATCAGCTTGCTATGTGATATAAAAATATCCCATATTTAACCAGATGTTATCCTTTCCTGTGTCAAAGAAACAGACTTAGCCATTATGTTTACATCCACGTCTTAGTAGGCCATTTTAGCAGAGGTCTCTGCTTCCCTGGTGTGACTGCCAACTTAGAAGATTTGTCTAATTGGTTGCAAAATAAACTATTTCAAAGACCTGGCACTCCTTACATCTGCTGCTCTTGGCCTAATCTGTCTGTGATGTATTTGCTGGTAGAGAAAAATGTTGCTGGACGTGTGTGCATTGGAAAGCTGTAAACTGTTTTTCCTTTCTTTTGTTTCTGTTTATCTTGGTTTGCAAATACTAAGCAGGCAGTTCTCAATATGGACAAATGTGCTGCAAAATGCCACTCAGCTGAGGAGATCATAGCTGCTTTTCAATTATTAAAAGCATATGCAGAGACATAAAACTGCACAGCTCATTTCAGATGAAGGTTTGCAGCAAATGCATAAGCCCTAGTGAGCAGAGATCTAGGTAATAGAAATGCTGATGCACTTGAATACTTAAAGCAAAACCCCCAGAGATGAGGTGGGTTGTAGGTTGGAACAATCATCAAAATAATAACCTGCATGTCTTGGAGAGTGCCTGTTAAATGCCACACAGGCCTGTTCTTCCAGTTACAATGTTGAGAAGCATGGACTTTCTTGTGTGTTTGGGTTGGCCTGAAGAGACATTATGTCCATACAGGTCATGGATGAGCATGAACTCTGGGTACTTTGGTAAAGAGAGGCTTTTCTTGAGACTAAAGGAAAGCTATTTGCCTTTCCCAGAGGAACAACTGGAAGCTGTTGGCTGCACTGTTCCAGTTCCACAACTGAACAGGATTTGGGCAGCACAGTCCCCACCAGACACTGGTGTTCCCAAAGCCATTCTGCATTCACACATTGCTGCCTCACAGCTGCATTTGTGTCGTATGCTACTTTGCTCTCACTTATCATTCTGCATCATCTTCACCAAAGACCTTTCTTTGGCAGGCCAGAGTTATTCCAGTAAGTCAGATTTTATTGTCTGACATGCAGATTTTGTGGACAATTATTCACAGGGAAAATATTTATCTTGTTTTTCCCAATCTCATTTCTACACCTGCCAAATTGCCTCACCCTTTCCAACTCCTTCAAATGCCCATGAAGATCCCATTGTATCATTTCGGTCCATTTCGTCAGCTGAAGAATATATTGGATGGGGCAGGTCTGGCTTTACTGCCAACTATGACAGCTTATTTGAATGTCTGCTAGTATCCCTGGGACAATGTAATGTAATCTAAGCTTCACCAGAATGGCATCATACTTCTGGCATGATTCCATTATAGCCAGTATCATTATTAGCAAAAAGATTTACTCCATAATGACCAACTTCATTTGGTTTGTGGAGTGAATTCATACATTTATGATGGCAAGTTCTAGTAATACTATTTCTCTGCTAAACCAGCAACCCCTGAAAGAGAGAAAGAAAATCTCAAGTTTGTTCAAAAATATTTGACCTCATCATGACTGTAGGGAAAAAATGTTGTGAACATTTAGTCAATGTGTATTGCAGCTTCAGAAACCGGGTAGTGAATAAAGGTTGGCTTCTTTTCATTCTTTTCTTTCTTAAATCTCATGGATTGGTGGTTTTTTTAAGCCAGTCTCATAAGTTTGTTGGCCAACTCTTGCGTTTTAAACCCTGATGGTTCACAGTAATATATGTAACAAATTTGAATGGCTTATCTTAAAACAGGTTTTATAAACTGTGGATCTTAGACCAGCTGCCAGATATTAGGAATATATGATTACTTCTTGATAAAAACTTGCTGTCACTGGAGAGGATTTATGGTTGCAACAAGATAGGAACTGATAGAGATTTAAGTCCAGCCCATGCAATAACAATTTAAGTGCAGTTTCCTCCTCTTTAATCAGTGATCAGAGGAGGAATGTGATGCATCTGAACCAGTTGGTGCAAACTGTGCTTGCAGGAGTTATTTATTCAACATGACTGAGACTAGTTATGACCTTCACTTAAAGATTTCAGCTGGGAGTTGAATGAGGCTCTGTGGTCTGATCTGTCCTCAGTTGGGGTGTTACTGTTTCCTACATGCCTAAGGATGGTGAGCCTCTTTGGTACCCACTGGCTTCAATCTGAGTTGCCCAGCACCTCAGAGGCCACATGGGGATTTCATACATGAAAGCATCCCAAACTAGGGCATACTTTGACTTGCCTAGGGGCACAAAGCAGTTTGAGTCATTGCCTGTGGTGCTCTGGGTGTAGTTGCTGTTCCTAAAACAGTGGCTAGGGTGTGGGGGAAAGGAGCTGAACCAAGAGGAGTCAAAAAGTCAAGAGACCTCCAGAGGAAAGGGTCCAGTTTCCAAGACCTTGTCCTGGGACAGTGGTAGGCTGAGGCTGATGTGAAGGAGAGACTGAATGGCATAAATTAAATGTGATCCAGCATGTTAACACAAGGTGAATTCACAGGAGAAGCTCACAAAGCAAAAACTGTGAATGAATAGAACTGAAACCTTGACTTGTTTACAGAAAGAGAATTGATGAGTATGTTTTAAACACGAGAAGGTGAGATTACAGTCAACCAAAAAAGGGGGAGGTATGCTGGCCCCACAGCCTGTCCCTGATTCCAGCTGTGTCTTGTGATTTGAGCAAAGCAAGGCACCAGGGAGAGAGGAAAAGAAAGCTGCAAGAAGGACATCTCTGGAGGGGTGTGCATGAGGGAAAGGAGGTAGCAACCTCTCTTCTCAGCTGACTCCCAAACTGTGTTGGAGGGAAGACAGGGAATAGCCATCTTTACTCCATGTTCTTGATGTACACCTGTACACCAACTCTACAAGTCAGAGACTTCCCAGGCAGTGTTCTGGAAGCCAGATTATCCTTTTACTGTCATTAGCTTTTTCCTTTCTCTTACACTTGCTTGCTACTCCTCTGTATCAGGCTACTGATTCTGCAGGAGAGAAGCACTCTACCTGCAGTATTCCCAGCTGGGCAAATCTGCTGGCTGGCTGCTCCTGTTGTCCCAGGCGAGTGGGAAAGCAGGAGTGGAAGGAAAGAAGGAGTTTGGTGGCAGAATGAGAAAAAGTGTCAGGGAGGGAAATTAAAAACCTTGCATCTGGAAGATGAGAAAGGACCAAGAAAGCACAGCCACATGAAGAGAATATTTTGTAGCCAGCACAGTACGCTTTTGCTCAAAGTATAAGGGAGAGGAAATCTCTGAGCAGTGTTATAAACACATCTCCCAGCCCTGGTTATGCACACACATAAAAATGGCTCAGGTTTCACTCCTGCAGATTATTATTGGATCACCACAACCTTGAACTATATTTATAGTGTTGTAAGCAGCCAAATTGCAGACCTGCTTCTTGTTTTTTTCGTGGTGGCAGGCAACATGGCCTGTAGGGGTGATCACAGCTGAGAGCATCAATGTGAGAGCACAGCTTGGAGTCTGGCCACTGTGTGGCTGTGAGCAACTCCATGCCTCAGTTGATAATAGTAGGGAGGGCTGTTATCACCAAGGCAATCATAAGCACTTTGTTAGAGCTTCTTGTGCCTTTGGTGTTGAATAGCTGGTGTTGGTGGTTACAATAACTGATTATATGTGGTAGCAACACCTTCTTGTGAGACCCCTTCTTCAGCCTCTGGTGACTGTGAGATAGAGCGGCAGAAGACTTTGGTGTAGATGTCCTATGTGCCTTTATCTTTGTGGACCCACCATGGCTCTATGTTCATGGGGATTTGTGGAGAGAAGACACAAAGGCTTAAAGGGCTCCACTGACTACAGAATGGCATTTTAATAAGATGCCATATCTGCATAGTTTAGGAAAACTCGCTTTCTTTCAGAGACAGGCACTAGAGGTGAATGTGTTACCCTTTTATTTTACAACCATGGGTTGTAGTTAGGACAAGGCAAGAAGGTGCCAAAGAGGGGGGCAAAGATCTCCAAGGCCGTACTGGAGCTGTGGGTGCCCACAAACAGGAGCACAGGTCTGATGAGGTGGTGGCAGATGCCGGAGCTCGCCCTGGGGTGGGATGCTGTGCTGATGAGGCCAGCTGCAGAGTTCACCTCTTCTTATTTGTCCAACACCGAGTTTTCTCACATTTCTTGTGACATGACCCTATTGCCATCGTGCCTGGCCCTCTGGACAAGGTCTTGTTTTGCCAAGGTTCACTTGAAGTCTAAGGCCTGGAAGGTCACAATGTATCATGGGTACAACTTCCAAATCCCAGACTGTCCTTTCTATCACCAGCTCCTCACTGTCCCTTCTCAGTTTCTTTTTTTTCCAAATGTGAGGTCTACAGAAACACACTCTTCCAGTTTCCTTTAGTAATTTTTAGCAGGCTTGTGATGTGCAGTAGTGTCCTCTTCATAAATTCTCTCTCTGATGGCAACTGGAAAGTGTTCAGATGATTACATGATTATGCATGGGTATATTCCTTTTCTTCTTCATCTTTTCTTAAAGCAAATAACTAGATCTTTCTTAAGTTTCATTCTTCTCAAAGCTTTTGTCACATCCCTAACCACAGGGGCTACTCAGAGAGGGCTTTCCTTTTTCAGCACATTCCTATCCTCCACTGTGAAAGTCCACAAGCCAAAAGATGATGTGATCCTGGCAGCCCAGTTTTTGAGTTGAAAGTGCACTTTATGCTCTGGCTCTTTCCCTCTGGAGTCCTCTTTGTGTGCTTGATGAAATCAGTGATCATAACTCAGCAGCTAATTAGAATGATGAGAGCACCTTATCCTTGGCAATGTGCCAGTTCATCTGACTGCAGCAGCAGTCTCACCTTAGAGGATAGTCTCACTTCAATCTTCAGGTCCATGAGTCCCATGATTATTCCAGAGGTTTAGAGCTCTTGCCGTGGCCTATTTTGTCCTGCAGCTGGAGCCTTTCAGCCTCCCTCCCTCTCTGAGATCTCTCAGATCCCTGTGCCAGGCTCAGCTTGCCCCTGGTGTGTGACAGACTCAGGGTTCACAGACAAGAAAAGAAGATGTGAAGTTGCATTGCCATGAGAGGGAGGCACACAGACTGCAGAGCCCTTCCCCAGTCACTGGAGCTACTGTGGCTCCTCCTAGGTCACATCCTATATCTGACATGTAGATCTTCACCAAGAGGATGAAAAAAATCAGCATTGTCCCTTTCAGGAGCAGAGAAGAGCTTGGAAAGATGAACATAATCACTTCATACCTAGGAGTCCAATAAAATACTTCCCTCCTCCATTACTGCTTGTTCTAAAGAAATAACAATAGTGCTTTTTGAGCTGGTTCCAGATTGTAATTTTTGGGGGTGGGACAGAAGAGAGGAAAGGCTGAGTCACTTTTTGAGTGTTCAACTCTTCCATAATGCTTCATCACCAAGGATCTTAAAGTGATTTTGCCATATGAATGAGTTAAATTTCACCACTTCCCAGCCAGGCCAGGAAAACCTTTGCTGAGTTCACAGATGAAATGGAGAAAACCTTTAGGTCAGAGTTTTCCAACCTGGATACTTTGTGTTAGATACCAAAGCTAGGAAAAACATTAAAATATAGTGGGTTTAAACTTCATTTATCCATCTTCCTACAGTCACAGTAATAAAGAATTACCTAGATTAATTTTGAGTTTGACCAGACTGCTGAATTCAGTAGCCTAGTTCTGCTCTGGTGACACTAGACACCACCTCTGCCCCCACCAGAATAATCTATGGAAATCTACAGAGGAGGCAGTTTTGCTGCTGTTTTCTGCTGAAGGGGAGAGGGCTTCTCACCATACAAAGTAGAAGCATCCTCCCTTTTTCCATCTCTTCTTCCCTGTCTTTGGTTCTCTGTGTCCAGGACCATGGCAAAAGCATTAGAGATGCTGGACCCTTAAGGACTTTCAGCTCCAGAGACATCTCCTGTCAGGCTTTCACTCCTGCTTCTCAGAACCCTTGCACTGAAGAAGCTGACCTGTTCCTGGACACCATCTGTACACAGAGATATGGGAGTTGCTATGAATCTGCAGAACAAAATGATGGTTTGGGCACAATTAGGCCAGTGGGAATCCAGGTGAAACCAGCCAAAGTTAAGTGAGTTCCCCTGGCACCATGCTGGGGACAAGAGCTGTGAGCAGAGATGCCGAGGAGCCTGCAGCACTCCTTGAGCTGCCTGTGTCACAAGCCTGGGTTGTGCTAACCTGCTGATCTTCACTGAGCCATCGAGGCTGCTCACCATGGCTGGAGCTCTCCAGATGGCTGCTCCCATTTATCCACTTCCAGCTTCCCTTCCTGGACCTACCCCAGCTCATCCAGGGGGAAGCTAAGGTATCCCTTCAAAGACCATTGAAATCTGTGCTCAGTAGCTTCAGAGGAGTCACTCTGAACAAAGACAAACCTTTGGCTGGGTACCAGACCTTCTGACATGACTGTGTTCTCTTTTTTCAGAGTGTGTCTTGCAGGCAGTGCTGCACTAGCAGGATTTTTGTGACAGTGGCATATTGCAAGGCATGATGAGTATCCTCAAGGCTCTGAGCTAAGGTTTATTTTGCCTCTGTATCCTGACTATCTGAGCAGAAAGGCTGGCTTAGCTTGTAAATGTGACTTCACAGAAACATGGCAAAAGACAGAGATACATTAAGCCAGTAAATGTTTCCAGATGGGGGCATTTCTGGTGAACTTTTTACTTCTTCCTCTAAATGGGGCACTGTTAGATTTTTACAAAGATTGAAAAGATCTGAGTTTTAGGGTTAAGTGTGATGGGACTTTCTTTTTTTCTTTTTCTTTCTTTGGCTCTCACACTCACTTTTTTCTTTTCTTGTCTTTTTTCCCTTCATTTTATTTTTCTTGTCTTATTTCTTTCTGCATTTAACTTTTCTTTCACATTATCCATTTCTTTTTTTTCTGAGTCTCAATCTCTTCTCTTCTCTTCTCTTCTCTTCTCTTCTCTTCTCTTCTCTTCTCTTCTCTTCTCTTCTCTTCTCTTCTCTTCTCTCTCTTGTTTTGTAACACAAGGCAGCTGAGAAGAAGCAAACACTGCTGTTTTGAAAAATAGAGCTTAATATATTCCTAGAAACCTGTAAGCAGAGAAAGAGGCAAAAATGGAGAGCAAGCAGGTTTTAATAGTAATAGCAGTGAGACAGTGGAACATCTTGAAAGGAGCTAGCCTTGTCTTAGGAAATTAAAAAGATGTGTGTAGCTGTTAAAAAGGCTGAGCAAAGTGTCTGTGGTTCTCAAGCCAGGCAGTCCTTTGGGAGGACGTTTCAAGAGCTAGGAGCAGTAGTATCCATGACTGGCCTTGGAAATTATTAGTTCTAAACGTGCTGGAAGAAATTAAGGGTAAACAAGGGTTTTTGGTTTAGAATCTGAGTCTTTGATGCTTTATGAAAGTAATTTGATTGCATCAAATGGGTCCCAGGGATAGGAACCTTACTCCATAAATATCACCGATCCACATCATTAAAAAACCCTCAATCTGCACTTTTTTTCTTCTTCTTCTTTTTGCAGTGCTAATAATCTTTGGACATAAGAGGCCCACAGCTGAATCAGCAGGGAGATTGATTTCTCTCTCTCCCTTTAAAATAGGGAAAGAAAGTCCCTTTGGGTCAGGGTTAAGGGCTTGGAAGGGGCCTAATGGGAAAGTTCATCTCACAGCTGCCAGTGGTATATAGTACCAGGCCCATGGATAACAACAGGATGTGGGTTTTAAGCACTGTCAGCTCCTTCATGATATATTTCTTTTTAATTTTCTCCTTTTAAAATAATACACCAGTAAAGAACATTCTTTATTATCATAACAAAATCTCTGCTCCAGTGACTCTGAGACGTTCCTAATTGTTTTCAATCTCTCAGGAGCGCTTTCTGTTTGCATTTCTGCAACCACTCAAGAGATTGCTGTAAAGAAAACAAACAACAAAAAAATGACCTGGGCTGACTCAGGGGCTAGGTAATGGGTTACAGCACTCTCACCTCGCTCACTACTGCTGAGCAGGATCCAGAAACTGAACTGGTAGGTACTAACTTGATTATCTGCCTTACAATAGCCAATTTCAAGCGTTGTTAACACTGGAAGTCACCAGACAGACACAGTGACAGTCACCGAGTTAAAAATAAGCTCTGGTGATGGCAGAAGGCACAGGGAAAACACCCCATTTACCCAAGTATGGAGATGGAAAGTAAAGGGGGAGAGTGTGTGCAGCTCTTCACACTGTCATTCTATGAATCAAAAATAGCAATTCTCCCACAGAGGAAAACACATCCCATCTAGCTTTTCTCACTGTTTCATAAAAAGTGATATCATTAATGTGAGAGCAGAATGATTTCTGGGAACAGTCTTGTCCTGAGTGGTTCCTGTTGAGCCTACAAGAGTAGGCAATGCAGAGCAGCCTTATACCACCATAGCTGGATTCTCATCAGTGTGTCATGCTGGTCTCACTGCATAATGGAGGAAGCAGTGGGAGCAGAGAGACTACAGGGAAGCTAGTACATAGGAGGCCCAGGGACCCCTACAGATGTCTGCTGGCAGAGCTGGAGCACATGGAGCATGGGAGGTGTGCCAAGGAATTTTCCTAGCATCGTTCCCTGTGGGTGTGGGTGTTGTATCCCACCATGGAGCCAGCATCCTGTTACCACTCTTGATATTACAGCATGATAATCCTTCAGAGGGAGCCCCTTGTGTACTGCAGTCTGTAGGAGACAGGCCCTACCCTGAAGAGGTGAAGAACTAAGGTGGGAGATAGATGTGGCCCATAAAGCAAGCAGGCTGGGCGCTGAAGGCAGCATTGGTGTTGTCCGTGAGAAATGCTCTTTAGTTGTCAAGCCTGCCCCTCTCCATTAGTAGTCTGTTAGTGGTGTTTCTGCAGACTGGTTACATCTCTTCTTGGCCTTGGTGATAAGATACAGTGGTCATGATGACTGTGGTCTTAGAGAAACCTGGATCCTGACCTGGTAGACTTTGAAGGCAAACAGAGAAAACACAGGAGTTGTGGGTCAAGTCCATTGGGGTTTATTCAGGATCACCCAGGAAGGAGAAGACAGGACTGGGCGCTGAGCTCCTCAATCACAGCTCGGTGCTGCAACTGCACGTTCCACCAGGACTGTCCTCTCATGACTCTTCCTGGCCATCAGGGCTCCAGATGTCTCTCAGTGCAGAAGGAGCTGATGAAGAGTTGGGGCTAGCTTTGCATGCGTAAACAAAAAAGCAGAACCACAGGAACTGTCTATCAGTATGTTCGGAAGGCACTCGTCACCCTGGCATCTGGTATGTCCTGAGCTGCTGTCAGCTACCAGCACTGAGAAGACCTCACAGAGACTCAGAAACTCTGACCACCCCAGGAGAAAAGTCTGGGTGAAGAGTGGGTCAGTGCAGACTATCCAGAGCCAAGGGCCTGAGTCAGGCCTTTGTTGTGAAGGATGGGAGGAAGGCCTTCTGTTGGAAAGGGTTTTCCCTGCCATTTTGAAAGTCATGGCTCCTTTTGCTCTGCCACAGACTACCCATGTGTGCATTAGGGACATCCTTCAGCTCTCTTTAACTTCTGGTCCTCTGTGTAAAACAGAGATGTTCCCTTGTCAGGGAGCTGTAAAAGATAGTCTATTTCCAATTTGCAGGTGCTCTCATGGTTACTCAGGCAAGTAACTTGAAAAACTTCAGTTTGGAGCAAATCATCTTTGGGACTCCTGCTTGGTCTCAGTACTTGGGAGGAAGCCCATGGTGAGAAAAAACATGAGGTTCCTGTTCCCCACTGCTGCACAGAGGTGGCTGAGAGTCTTTTAGCAGGATACAGTTTCCCACCTGTTTTGCACCAGCGTAAGGAGTTCTGCTAGACACAAGGCAGCAGTCGGGTCCATGCTTTCCCACAGGAAGCACTGGACACAGCGATAAGCTCCTCAACATTAACACTGAGATAACAGCAAATCTCTAGCAACTAGGAATGTGAAGCATGGCAGCCATAGTAGCCACAGGCTATGTGGGGGCTCGGTCACATTTTTAGGAACAAGCAAAACTCTCTCACCTTCCTGGGGCTGGGAAACAGACCCTTGGCTAGCCTGGCTTGTCAGGAGCATCCTTACTGTTACTTCTTGTCCTCCCTGTGCTCCTTGATTGCTTTTGCTCTCTGCAGCAGTGTGTGGAGATGCACAGCATGGCTGCGGGCAGCAGAGGAGCTAACAAGCTCTAGAACAAAACAGAAAGTATGTTCTCATGCAAAGCTCATTAATAATGGAGAGCGAGTGCAGAGAAATGCTAAATATAAATGGTATTTCTTGTTGGGAAGAGATGGAATGTACTGCACTGCTGCAAAGGGGGAATGTGAAAGGTGAAGCCTTTCAGACTTCACTTCACTTGCCCGTAAAAGAAAATTTAGGCTATTTCAGAGTTACCACAAGATTTATCCAGGCGGTGGGATGTCAAACATCGCTAACAAATAAATGAAGCAATCCCTTGTATATTGAGATTTTTGCTAGCTCTATGTCTTTTTTTCCCATTTCAGTTCAAAGTCCCTGATTTTCTTTGTTACTGCTAGCTCTCCAGAGAATTCAAATTTATGCTGAAAAGAGAAGACGTTTTCTCAGGTTAGGCAAATGTGGGCCATACAGCAGTGCTCAGCAAATGCATGCCTCTTGGAGACATACTGAGAGCAGTGACTGTGGCTTAGCAAGTAATTCATTATTCAGAGGCACTGGGCTACTCCCGTGGCACAGTGGTCCAGCTAAGTGTTTTAGAGATTCAAGTAAGCCAAGAATACATGTTATTCTGCCTGTAAGTCTCTGCCACAGTGTGACATAAAAGCCTCCTAAGATTGTGATCCACACGTTCTTTCTCTTTTAAGCTGGTCATTAATCTCAGAAATGCATACAAAATTGATTTCCTTTTCATTGCATTGTTTTCAGATGACTCTTCTGTTTTCTTCTGCTTGTTTTTTTGGCAATCTCAGAGGCTTGGGAGCCTCTGAGAAATATAATTCAGAACTTCTCTGAATGTCTCCGTGCTGAAGTTGTCAGTGTTTGTTCCCTCCCGTGTTTTATTGAATGTGGGTGCACCAAGGAGGCTGCAAACAGTGCAAGCATCAGGGTGGTCAAACTCGATGCAAAATCAAGGTAATCTGCAGAAATGAGATCCTTTTGATCTTACAGAAATAGAACCAAGAGTAGAACTTGGATGCTAAAGCTGCTAGTCCTTTGGGGTGTTGGATTGTTTTAACTAGAAAGACCAGAAAGAGAACATGGAAGAATCAATTGCTTTACTCTGCACTGCACTTCTGAACAGCAAAGTTCCCAAGCAGTAAAACCCCCCAGCAGCTCTGTCTGCACACAGCAAGCTTACATGCAGGGAGGGGGAAAAATGCAGCCACATTCCTTTCGCACTCCCACTCGCCTCTGAGGTTCTTCCACTTCCTTCCTAGGGCTTTTTTTAGCACTGTAGTGTTTTTCTCACGTCCGGCAACAAAGGATGTTTTGTGCTGCTGCTGGGCTTGTGGGGGGGTTTTTTGTTTTTTGGTTTTTTTTTGTTTTAACTTCAGATGCAGCTATCATGTTTGAAAAATATCACTCTTGTTTGTGTGGGAGCACAACTTTTTCTGCTCTCTGGTATCTCACAAGTGTCATAAGTTGCTGGGAATTTGTTTAGTTGGTTAAATTCTTCCACCAGAGTTGACATTTGTATTTTCATGCAACCCTCTTATTTACTTGTAAAAACCATCGTGTTGCAGCCCTAAAGGTAGAGCAAAATTCAAAAGATTGCAGTGATTTCTCTGCCCTGTTACTGAATAAGAAATGGAAGCACTCCAGAATTACCATGGTACAGCTGAGACCAGAGCATGGTGCATAAATTGGTTCATAAAATCCATAGCTCATAAAACCTGCAAAACTCTTGTGATGTCTCCAGTAAAAAAAACCAATGAGGGGACAACGAGGAACAGATCAGTAACAGAATCACTATCTCCAGCCCCTAAAATCAGTTTTACTATTTTACAACAGTGTAACATTGTGAAATCAGAGTGGAGAAATGCATCCAGCATGAAACCTTTGGGGTATGATATATTCTTGTTCCCAATCACTATAGCTGTGTCTTTGTCATGGTGATAAATTGACCATGGTCACACACATTGACATTGCTCACTTGGAGAAGTGAAACTCCAGACAACAGCCATTGCTGTGTCAGGGTCTCTGGATATTGGATATTCAGGCATTCAGTGTTTCCAATTTATTATAATTTGTAGGCAGCTAGACAGAGTAGGGGGAAAGCCCATAGACAGCCTGGAATTATATCATAAATCTCCAAAAGCCCTAACATAATCTCTAAGAGTACCTTGAGATCCTCAGACAGGGAGCATGAGTAATACAGTGAGCCTGATTTTGACCTTTTGCTCAGCAGTGCTGCACAGGTATTAATACACTGTTGGCTTTGGCTTCTGCAGAGTCGGTGCATAAGTGTCTTGGAAAGGAAGTATTCAGCTCAGTAAAAAAATGTAAGGACTTCTATCTCAATGCCTGCTTCATCTCAGCAGTCAGAGTGAGGCAAAGAGATAGTGAGAGGCTGTGAGCCTCCCCTGCCTGGTATGGGAATCCCTTGTGGTTTGTGCAGATGGGGGTAGAGTGAGGTACCACATACTGTCTCATGCTGGAGACATCTTCTGTACTGCATGTCACTGAAGAAAAATGTGGACCCATCTTGTGTGGTTTTTTTCCAGAGCTCAAAGCAATATCAATACCAGCCCTCCAAAATAGTCAGCAAAATTCAGGAGCCTGCTGGAGCTCTTGCAAAGTGAGCCCTGATTAAGAAAACCATTTGTTTGCTATTTTCATGGCATATCTGGCTTCCTATCCCTGATGCCAGGTTTCCCAGAAAGCAAGGAGGAATTCTCCCCCATTACATTGTGAAAGCCTTGCAAGAACCTTGGAGCCTGCTCTGGTTGGTGTGAGCTGTGAGCCCTCAGGTGTGTTCTTGGGAATCATAACAGCACACACACAAATGGGAGGTACCTGTGCAGACCGTGGATGTCCCTGTGACCTCCTGACAGCTCAACAGTGCCTCTGTTGCCTGTCTTTGCCCCTAACACTAGGCTGAATGGAGGGAGAGATGTCAGATCTGGGTTGCTTGAGTTGCCCCTCAAGTACCACCCTCATTCTGAAAGCCTAGCTCCAGGAATTTGCTCTGCAGTGCCATCCATCCCCCCTTTTCTGCTCGGTTATTCCTCCCCAGCCTCCCAGAAAGCAATATGTGCCCAACTCCAGCTGGGACCTGTGCTGCTTCCCCATGGCTGGGATGTTTCCCAGATCAGGAGGGTGATGCCTTCATGGCCCTCAAGTGGAGCCTGGCACAAAGAAAGGAAATGCACAAATTTTGCCCCTTCCAGTAAATGTGATTTATGAGCAGGAAGGACACACCTTTCAAGGCCAGCAAGTGCAGTGGGGACAGAGCTCTGGCTAGCCCAAGCCAAGGCAGCACCCAGGGCTGTGACACTCCATCCTAGCTCTCAAGCTTCAGGGGAAGGGAGGTTGGAGTTGTGTGAGACTTGGCAAATCTGCACCAAAAAAAAAACCCAGAGGAACTGTGCTCAGGAGAGAAATACAGCCCTTAGACCTGATCTGCAAATCCCAAACAACCTCTGGCTAAATTTCAGCTACAAACTGGCTCTTTCATGCCTGTGATAACTGCAGTTGACAGCCAAACAGAGACCCTTTCATATTTAAAAATAGAAAGAGCAATTAATTATTGGAGTCAATATAAGCTGGGAGCTGGCACAGTAGCAGAGCAGTGTCTGTAGCTATCTGACTGTAGCCATAGCAGCTTTGGAGTTCATGTGCCCATCAGCTCAGTGGGACCCTCTGGTATTTGGGATGCAAAGCTGCTCAAACACAGGCACAGAGCAGATTTATGCCCCACAGCCATGACATCAGTAGGCAGCAAAAAATGAAAGCAGCCTCTGAACCCCTGTAAAGAGCTTGATGGAGTCTGTGCTACTTTGTCAAACCCAGCCTAGCTCAGCATTTGGGCATTCTCAAGCTGAAATGCTCATGTGCCTCTGGTTTACTCTTCTCCAGTGCCTGTATGCAGTGAGTGCCAGTGTGTCAGAAGCAAGTCTTGGTGGTACACCAGCTGTGAGGTTACCAGGCAAGCTCTGAAAACCAGAGCTACTGATTTCTCTTTCTCATAGCTGGGTAGTCTGGTTTGGTGTGGGATGAAGCACTGCACACCAAAGCCAGGCTCATCTTTTTCTATCTCAGTGTTTACATGGGATAGACCATGGTGTGAGATGGTGATGAGACTTAGGGACTCCTGGTTAGGTTGCACAAAAGGTCTCACTAGTATTTGATCTTTGGTTGGTTTCTGAGCCCTTTAGGCATTGGTGAATGCCCCAGAAGGGAGCTTTTCTCATCCTCCAGGAAAGTCCAGCTTTTTTTCTCTCTAAAGCCCAATTCTTGCTACTTGCTAGCTATGAAGTGCCCTCTTGGATTAGCAACTCAGTGAGGTAATGAAAGTCATCTGCCTTAATGCTTCATTTTCTACTGCAAGATACCTGCACATGACTGAGCTTGCTGATCTTTGGTGAGCCTAAACCAGGTGGAGAAATGAAAGAAGCAGGTCCCAAGACTGACCAAGGTGCTGCTGTGATGTGAGCCAAGGGGAGACCTTTGACCTGCAGTCTTTGGGCACTTGCCTGGGCCCAAAGAGGCACTGGACAGGACTTCCACTTTGCTAATGATAATGGAAGCAGCTCCTGAAATGATTTGCTTGTCCTGATAGTAGCACAGTTTGGTTGAAATATGTACAAATTAAAAAACAAAACAAAACAAACAGAAACATCCAACCAAAAAAAAAATTAGAAGTGGAACTTCTCAGAGAGGCCTGTTCCTTGGACTGGCTGTTCTCACAGCCTCCTTTACCTGTCTAAACTGGTAATTCACAGCAAAGCCATGATTCCAGCACACAGTGGCTGCTCTTTTGACATGATCAAAGGAGTAATTATATGCAGTGGAAATCTCCAAACACAAAAATTGTGTGTGATCCTTCTGGTGTAAGGAACTGGCTGTGTGTCTGCAGAAAGCTCCTGTTTGCTCTGCAGACAGGCAGCCTCAGGCTGCAATCAGGGATGGTCCCTGCCTGCTACTACCAAACTCTTCTTTAGCTAACTTGCACTGTGCAAGCTCTTTCACTGCTTTCAGGCCAGCCAAGCATCTTACAGATGTGGAGATCCTTTGTTTCTTTCTGTGTTCAGGGAGTGAAGGGGAGATTTCCCTAAAAAGCTACCACTACTTGCTTAATTTATCTTGGAATGGAAGTATTATTTATAGAAGCAACAGCAGCAACAGGCATCCTGGGCCCTTGCAACAGTAAAGTGAGCTCTACAGTTCTTCATGGGAAATACTGCAAGGTGCTGCAGTTCAGCAGCAGATTTTGTTCATGGTTTCCCTCTCTGCACCAGTCTCATCTCTTCTGGGTGCTGTGGATCAGAAATCCAGCCTTTTCTTCTTCTGCTGTACAGGTTTCTCTTCCTCCCCCTCAGCAGTCAACACAGCCTGGTGCTTCCAGGGAAGATCATTGCAAACCACTTTGGGCTGCAGGCAGGTTGCAGGGGCACACAGTGGTGGGAGCCCTCCTAGGGCTGCAAAATCTTTCTCTGGTTGCCTGAAGTCAATAGGGCAGCACCAGGCCACATGAGTGTTTGTTTGAGCTGAGCTGAAAGTCACTGAGCCCTTTGACACCCTGCTAAATGGAGACTCACTTTGTCAATGTTCATAGCTGGCCCTATGCATTCATAGAATCATAGAATCCTGGAATGGTTTGGGTTGGAAGGGACCTCTGGAGCTCATCTAGTCCAACCCCCCTGCACTGGGCAGGGACATCCCCAACTAGAGCAGCTTGCCCAGAGCCCTGGCAAGCCTCACCTGCAATGCCTCCAGGGATGGCAACTCAACCACCTCCCTGGGCCAGTGTTCCACCACCCTCGTGGGGAGCAACTTCTTTCTAATGTCCAGTTTAAATCTACTCTTCTCCAATTTAAAACCATTGCCCCTTGTCCTTTCACTGCAGGCCTCTGCAAACAGGCCCTCTGCAGCCTGCTTGGAAGTTCCCTTTAGGTACTGCAAGGTCACTAGTAGGTCCCCCTGAAGCCTTCTCTTCTCCAGACTGAACAATCCCAGCTCCCTCAGCCTGTCCTTGTAGGGGAGGTGTTCCAGCCCCCTGATTCATTTCATCTCCTCTTTGTTCAGTCATTCCTTAAACCAGCTACCAGCTCAGACAAGTGCTGTTAAGATGCTGTTGACTGCTTGGTGGTCCACATTATATCATCCTCATCAGTTTTTAATAGCTCTTTCCACATGTGACTGTAAATTATCTAGGTTGTTTTTTGTTAGCAAGAGACAGATGGGAATTGGGTACAAAGTTGTGATTCTGAAGCGTAGGAGCTTCATAGCCTTTTTAAAAATGCATGATATTAAAGATAATTTAAAACTAAATTAGTTTCTGGCATTTAATAATTAGTGAGGCAAAAGAGATGCTCAACAGAGAGGCCAGAGCAGGGTGATTCTTTAGTCTGAGTAGTCACCTCTGAAGCCTGGGGTGACATAAACACATCTGATACAGAAAGCCAGACTCTTGCATGCTCTAAATCTCCCATGTTTGCCTTGGCACTGTACAATGCTCAGTTCATTGGATTGCATTGCCTTTCTCAATCAGGTGAGACACAGCACAGGAACAGCTGGGAAGAAGAAATGATGGCAGGACTGATATATCCTAGATCTAATAGATATCTAATGCGTAATCAGTCCTAGATTATGTATTAAAGAAATCAGATTTTGTGGAGCTTACTAGGCCTAGGTCTATTAGTCAAACCTTCAAAATCAAAAGCAAGAAGGGTTTCTTGGAGTAGTGCATGCACTATTCTAAAATGAGGACTTTTACATGTGGGTGAAGAACAACCACACTGGTTCTGAAAGGGGTATGTCAGGTGGGAATGGTTTAAAGCCACACCAGGGGGAGTTTAGACTGGATTTGAGGAAGCATTTCTTTATCAAGAGAGTGGTCAAGCACTGGAAAAGGTTTCCTGGAGAGGTGATCAGTAACCCATGCTTTTCCATGTTTAAGAGCCATTTGGACAATGACCTTAATAATATGCTTTAACTTTTGGTCAGCCCTGAAGTGGTCAAGCAGTTGGACTAGATGATCATTGTCCCTTCCAACTGAACATATTCTATTGGCCAGGATCCTGTCCTGGTTCTGGCCCAAGAGTGGATGCAGGAGGAGAAATGCATGAAAACAGGCAAACATGGCATAGTCCTTTTCCTCATGCAATCATTGAACTGGGAGCTCCTGAGCCAGATGGTATCTTTGTGTTTACTAATTCCATCCAACTTTTTGTACACAAGTTTGTCTAATTGTTGTTTTAACTGCTGGGCTCTGCAACAGCTGATGGCAACAAGTGTCTGCTTATTTATTTTCAGAAAATAATTTATGCTCCTACATTCCCTATCAGCTCCATTTTTACCTTAATTTATACCCCTGGAGGAGCTCTTTTCTCACCAACTAGTAAAACTACCCTCCTGATTTAGATGTTAAGGTTAAATATTTGAAGTTATGTAGTGCTTTGATGTCTCCCTACTTACACTGCCCTGCTCCTTTTTGGAAGGATGCACTCCACTCCCAGGTTTCATACTGGGTCCAAGGAACACTTGTAAAACATAAGACAGAAGGTTTTTTATTGGTACAAAAATACCATCAGTCTGTCAACGTACTCCTAGACTTGCCACATCTGGCAAACCTTTATCAGTGTTGGAAAACCTCTTTCCACAAGCAAAGCAAGTTCTACCAGTAGAAGGGTGGATTTGTCACTGTAACTGGGATGAGGGGAGAAATGGCTCAGGGCAGGACTGGAGCAAGCTCTTATCTCCCACTATCTGGAAAAGAGGAATGGATAGTGAGGTGGCAATGTTTACTATTGATAGTAAGCTATTAAGGGTAATAAAAAAACCAAAACCTGACTGCAAAGACTTGCAGAAGGCACTCACTATAGTTAGGAGTGAGGCAATAAAAAAGCAGACAAGATTAATTTAGATAAATATGGACAGTTGTGCATGGGAAAAACTTCTAACAGGAGATGACAGTTGGTAGACTGTGGGTTAGCTGTGTCTGTTCAGGAATGAGTTCCAAGAGTTGTAATAGCTCTGTGGAAACAGCAGCATATTCCTTTATAGCAGTGCAAAACCAAACATCAGGAGCTATCAGGAAAAAAGAGGGAAAACAGCCATAGGAACTCATTGGTTCTGCCTTTCCTGCTCAGAAAACTTTTGATTTAGAAATCAAAAGGCACCAAAGTTACAAGGATAACCCAAAGTATAGGACAATTTCTACACGTTTGGGACTCCCGTGCTAGGAAAAGGAATAAACGAGAGGATACAACAGAGGTGCTGACAAGCATGAATGCCCTCCTGTGAGTCTGCAGGAAACCATTTGAGCTATTTCTTTCAATACAAGACCTATGGGATATCCAATATGTTGAGGTGGTGCCAGGCTCCAGACATGCAGCGGGAGCAGTCACAGTGAAACTGTGGAACTTGTGGCTGCCTGATGCTATATAAGCTAAAAATTTGCAAGGTAAAAAGCAATTCAGCATATCTCAGGAAGAAAAATCCATTGACAACCATGAAATTCATCACCCCAGCTCTGTCTTGGGAGATCCTTGAGCTACAAGCAGCTGGCAATTGGTGGAAAATACAAAGGATTTATTCCTATGTGTTTACCCCGTTCTTTTCCTCTTTCCTGTGTACCTACTGTCAGCCCAAGCTGGAGACAGATGGACCTTTGGGCTGACCCACTGCAGGAATTCTTAAGCTTGGGATAATTCACTTCTATTCACATATAACAGTGAGATCATGAGGTGAAGCTGCATTGCAGAAAAGAATCAAAGTATAAGTTAGATTTTCTTGAAAAGAGAAGGAATGTCTATTTAAAAAATAACTACATTAAAACAAAAATTTGAAAACAAAGTGGAAAATTGGAAGTAGTCATTTGAGCACTGGAGAACCATAATGCAAGTATCTCTAATCATTTTGTGCTCCTGTCCGTTGTCAGCCTATTTCACCTGCAAACTTAGCTATCAGTCACGTGTGAGCAATGTCTCACATATTGAAAGTTCCCATGATGAAAAAACGAAGAAAGAAAATGTGCTAATTGGACTGGCATGTTTTTTTCCAGTTCCTCAGCAAGGGGAAGAATCCTTCAGCTACACTTCTCACAAAATAACCATCTGCCCCTACCCTGACCACTCCAGTCACTCAGGGTCTTCCCTCCTCAGGTAGTTTTGCGAGGAGGCACAGGGTTGGCACACACTGTGAGCAATCTTGCAGGCAGACAGACCCGTGAAGGCACTATTGGTTCTTTCCAATACAGCTGCTGCTTCTCCAGCTTAGCATCTGCATTGGCAGGTTTTCTGGGCACTGTTAAGGTCTGTTAGACAACTTTTAGGCTTCACCCTAGAGTTAGCTGTATATTGATGCTGGACAATGGATTATGAAGTTTTGAAGGGAACACTCTGAGTGCTTTCATAAGAACTTCAGAAGGTAGGTAATTAAGAAGTAGTTAGCAAAGGAGGTTTACTTGAAAGTAGGGATTTGAAATTTCAGGGGAAGAATGGTAGTGTTCCCTGTAGAAGCTTATAAAGAAGCGTGGGGTTGCTGATGTTGCCAAACATGCACATAAACACCAGAGTGTTGTCGATGGATTTGTGAGACATTTAAAGACAGCAGGAGAGGGCTGCACAGCTGATAGCCATCACTTGCACAAATAGCTGACTAAATAGCCTAGATCCAACCTAGCACCCAGAAGTCACTGCAATGACTGGAAATGGAGACTTTAGAAGAGGATTGCTCTTGGTTTCTCTCCTAGCCTGGCCCTCTAGGCAGGAGAAGCTGTGGTGCTCCTAGGCTGATGAGAAAGGACCAGTGACACTTCCCACAAGCATGGCTTCTCCTAGCTACAGTTTCATGCACACAGGAGAGTTAGGACGCTGGAGAAACACCTCTGCCCCGGGATGCTGGATGGCTGCTTGGCCTCCTCCGGGAGGAAGTGGCTTCCATTTAAGGAGCTGGAGAGGTTCTTGGCAGGGATTGTAGCAAAGCATCCCAAACTCCGGGTCCTGTTGGCAGAAAGGCCAGGGGCAGCTGGAGCTCACGCTCTGCAAGTGCCTTCTTTTGTCAGCTTGAGATTTTCCAGCGTTTCAAAGCGGAAAGAAAGAGAGAGGTGCGAGGAAGCTATTAAAGATCTGTAAAATAAACTTGAAGGGAGGAGGAAAGGGTGTTGCGTGGAGAAGCCACCCACTGTATTCGAGGGAAGGATCAGGGAAGGCTTATTATTTTAACAAAGACTTTTTCTGTTGTGAACAAGAGAAGCAGATGTTTAAGAGATGGACAGGAAGTGCCTGTGACAAATGAAAGGATTTCTGATTGAATTCATGAGCTGTGTTTCCTGCCAGTAATTCATTCAGCTGTAGGCTAGATCAAAACATAATATTATGGTTTAATCAGCACGCTTTTTAACATGAAGCCAGAATATACAAGCTTTTGGTGCTACAGGTAAAAAGCCATTAGTACAGCTAGCTCAGACTCTTCTCTTTAATGCATTATTCATTCTTTCTCTTTTAAGAAAATATGTTTTCTATCAGCAAACACCTGAGAACTCCTAGAGAGCCATATTTTGGAGTTTGCACAAGCAGGTGTAGACAGGATAAAGCACTTTCAGGGTATGGCAGATGAAATAGGCTGCTTAAAAGTACAATCCAACTTCAGTTGCAGTCTGAGAAAGCTACTGACTGCAGGGAGCACTAGATTAAGGTGCTTATCCCTGGGAAAGAAACCTGGTATAAGGATTGGGGTTTCTTCTCAGCATAGCTCTGAAAAAGCAGCATGTGTGTGCGTGTGCACACACTCAAGTGCATGTATATGTTAATTTTGTTTTCTGCTTCTTTTCCTTCCTCCTAATGAATTCTATTTGTTTACAGCCTCAAGGAAAGCTTGTCACTAGAAATTTCCTTTTGAGTTTTCAACTCAGGATTTCACAACCACCAAGCCATTGCAACATAGTGATAAACAAGCTGAGGGAGGCAACTCTGGAGAATTGAGGCTTTTCTTTTTCACCATTTAGTTAAGTAAATAGTTACCAAATGTGTCGAGAGATAGAGAACTTAATCCCTAACTGTATTGAGTTTTAGCAAAAGTGGATTTTTTTCTTATCCAAAAACTTAGAGTAGTCACAGGACTGTTTTGAAAAGCTTATCCTTACACTAGTCCTTGTCAGAAAGGGTCAAAAGCTGGGCTGTACTCCTGGGACACTCACTGGGCTGCAGTCTGTATAGGAGCAGGGAAAACAGAAAAGAGGAGTTGCAAAAGCTGCCTAAATCTCAGAGTCACAGTCCTGGACTTGCACTTCGCAGGACAAACACAGTACCTGGATGAAGCTGAGAAACACTAACCAGGATATGCCCATGCACAGATACTTGCTGCCCTCCAGCTTCCTTGGTGAGGCTTTCTGAGGAGGGACAGGACACTAAGGCAGCCTTTGCCATGTTTCCTCCTGTGCAGGAGCACCAGCAGCATGGCTTGGCTGCTGGGTGGAGCCGAGTCCCACCTGCACCAAGTATCTCCTGGGTAGATCTTGGTCCTTGGAGTAAGTATAATATCACAGTATCCCAGTATGTCAGGGGTTGGAAGGGACCTAGAAAGATCATCTAGTGCAACCCCCCTGCCAGAGCAGGATCACCTAGACCAGCTCACACAGCAATGTGTCCAGGCAGCTCTGCAATGGCTCCAGACAAGGAGACTCCACAGGCTCCTGGGCAGCCTGGGCCAGTGCTCTGGCACCTGAACTGCAAACAAGTTCCTCCTCAGGTTAATACTAAACCTCCTGTGGTCCAACTTGCTCCCATTCCCTCTTGTCCTACCATTGGATGCCATTGAGCAGAGACTGGCTCCCTCCTCCTGACACTCATCCTTAACATGTNCTTCCAGCAAGGTATCTGGAGGAGGACCATGCTCCAGGAGAGCTGCAGTGAAGGAGCTGAGGCCTGGCTGCCCCTTGGGCATAGTGAGGGAGGGAAGGAGATTTCCAGTTTTCCAGTCTCCCAACCAAGGCATGGTGTGCATTAATCCTCTTTGTGGTGTAGCTGAGGAGAGGGTTTCTCTGGTCCTTTTGTCCCATAGAACAACTTCACTACTAGAATTGCTCCCAGTAAATGGTGGCTCCTTGGTAAACAGCTTAATCATTAAATGTCAGCTACTGCTTATGGTTTAATTGCTTTTGAATTTTAGCAAGCAGCTCCTCATTCATAGCAAATTGGCATTCCTTACATTCAAGATTGTGCTATTAGCTGCACAATAGAGAGTCTGGTTTTCTGTAAATATTGAGATTTGGTAATTATAACCCAACAGTTATTAACACTCCACAGCAGATAAATGCTTGGGCTGCTGAATCTGCTGTGGGCAAACCTCCTTCTGGAAGGAGCATCTTATCAGTGAGTGGAGGAAGGCTCTAGCTGCCATACTGCATTAACACCACATTAATGAGCCAAGAGCCCACGCACCACAATGAAAACATACCCTGAAGTGTAGCAGATGGGCTTAGAAGCCAAAGCCACACAATGGGGAAACCTAGGCAATGATAGCTAAATTCAATAGAAAACAAAAGCTGAGCAGCTTGGCCTTCTTTGTAGTAAATAACCTAGAGTAAGAGGCATTCTTGGATCTTACTGGGTGAAACTGTGGCCATGCAGGACTTTCCATTGATATCAGGAGGCCTCAGGTCTTATCTAGTTATAGACAGTATGTCAAAACCCATCCAGAAACCACTGCTGATTGCCTGAGCTCTGCACCAGCACCTCCAGTGCAATCCTTCAGCAGTGCTCACAGAGGAGTCATGATTCAGTCCTTTGGGTAGCTTGGAGGTCTCTTCCAATCCAGTTGATTCTGTGATTCTGTCACCCTGGTAAAATTTCCCCTGTTGCTGCTTGTGAATTCAGAGTGATTTCAAATGGAAGAAGACACTGCCTGTTTTCCAGAGGTTTTGATATGGTCAGAAATTTTTGGACAAAAGTGCTTACCTAGCTAGTTTTGATACAGTGGACATTGGGAAAGGCTTTTTGGTCAAAACTGCAATTTCTAGTTACCCAGAGGGTTAGTATTTGCATCCTACATCCCTGCCCTGGTCTCTCTGTCAGTGTGCCCAGGCAAGAGGCAGTTGAGACTCCACAGCTCCCACTAGACACTGAGCTCTGCACCGTGGAGATCCTTGAGTCTGTGTATGCCTGCTCAGAAAAAAAGCAAGAACCAGGGAGCAATCATACAAAAAGACTTTATTAAAAACAGAGTAGGGAAGGGGTAAGGACTCCAGTGTACCCCTGATCCTCCAAAGGGGCCTCGTGCTCAGGGTCGATCTGGAGTAAGGCATTTGGTAGAGTAGAACTTGGACACAGTTCATGGTGCCAGGGCTAACAAAATGGGAATACAGCCTAAAACACATGCTTCCACTTTCCAGTGGCCAAGAAGAGGTTTTGGTTAATAATACAGCTGCCTATGTTCAGTATATTAAAGTGATAGTTAGCTCTATGTTCTTCTGCATCAGACCTTCCAGACAGTGGTGACTGTAAGGCACCTTCACCTTGCTGTTCTGATACAGGCTTCTTGTCAGGGCCATTTTCTGGTTAGCCAAGAGCTTCATTCCTTCCCTCTGCTACAAACAGGGCTTGTCCACCTATTTTCATTATAGAGAAGTAATTGGTACATCTGGGCATTATTGGAGAAATGGTTTGGCTAAAGCCGTAATGTGGTAATTACAGAATGAACTGAGCCTTACTGATGTGTTGTAAATACATTTTCCTCTGAGGGTGTGATACTATCACATGTCCATTCAGATGGCTTTTTGGGGGGAAGAGAGAGGGGCAGCACTGAAAGCTGACCATATCTGCATATGGTAAACCTCGGAGATCCAAAAAGCCTACCATCACAGCAGAAAAACAGCAGNGATTTTCAGACTGTGCCTGTGCCCCACTGTAAAATGGACAAAAGGCTCCTTTTCCAAGTGGCTTGTCTTCCTGGGAATTCACTTATCCCATGTATGACAACTTCCTTCTGGTCTTTTGTAACTGCAAGTAAACACCACAGCGAAATAGCTCGTTTTCACTGTTTTGGTGGTGCTTTCTGCTAAACAGCAACAGATGACTGGTGGTGCCCCACAGAAGCCAGTAACCTAATGTAAAGCACGACAGCAGGCTCTGGTAGCAGGCCGTGCTCTCTGAAGGAGAGGAGAAGACAGTGCAGGGAACCAGAAACCTTAAATGTCTCTGTCTCTGTGTGTCTCTGGGGGTGTGTCATTTTGTTGAATGGGACTCCTAGACACATCTCTGCAAGCTCCCTGCCAGAGGTGACACTACCAGTGCAGGTGAAAGTATTTGAAGCCTCAGTGGTGTTTTACATCGTGGGTGTGTAGCACATCACAGAGCCACAGAGTGACAGAATAATTAATGTTGGAAGGGGCCTTTGGAGGTCATCTGGTCTAACCCCCCTGCTTCAGCAGAGCTATCTAGAGCCTCCTGCCAGCACCATGGCTAGGTGAAGGGACCATGTCCACTGCTGTTTGTGCCATGGCATTTGGATGCAGTTCTGCATTGCCCAGGGGGATGTTAAAGTTCAGAGGGTTTTGTCTTGAGGGAGATTGCAAGCACCAGTGTAAGATGCTGCTGCAGTAACTGAGCCAGCTCCATACAAAACATAGGACTTGGATCTTTATCTTCTCTTGGTATGTCTTTGCTATCCTGTAGGGTTAGAAAGGTATAGAATTTCAGAATACAGGGGAAAGATAAGCCTTCTGGAATTGGGAATATTTCTGGGGTCACTGTGGTTTCCAGCCCATGTCTCTTCCATTGCTTGGTGTACTGCATTCACAGGGGTACGCTGTGGTCAGGAAAGGGGTTTTCCCAGGGTGGGGCTCATCCTCCACACCACACAGTAGGGCAGACCCTACAGTTTCTCCAAATGCAGGAAACTTACCTGCATATTTTTGTCTAGTGGCAGTTTGTGTTCATATTCTTCCCTATTTTCATTTTTCACATGAAATTGTCATACCTCTGATCTGTAGTGAGCAACATACCAAAATATTAAAATAGATGGGTATAATGATCTTCTCCTGTATATATGGAAAAATCCAGAATGATAATGGGGCTAGATTTAGCCAGAACACAGGCAAAAGTGTCATTTGCAGAAGGCAGAAGACAGAGCAGAGCAGGGTAGCATTGGCACTGCACCTCTGCAAGCTCTGCACCAGTTAAATATCCAGAGACTACCATTTCTATTTCTTTCTTTTACCTTTTCTTCTTTTTCTTAGGGAAAAATTATATCCTTTTGGGCTTGACAAAAATGGAGTGATCTGCTCATCTAGCTGCTGAGAAGGGAAATTAGCTTCGTTCTTATCTGTCTACCTTATTAGCACAAATATTGTGATTGCATTATCCTATCCCACATAAAATCCTGTACAGTAGAGCCTTTTAATTGTCTGGCTAATTGTTTGGCCTCAGAGCTGTCTGTTTCTGATTGTCTAATTCTCATTAGAATGCCAGCTGACACTGAGTCCTCCAAAGCTCCCTTTAGCTGCTTTGAACCACTTCTGGACTAATTTGGTGGTTTTGAAAGCACTTACAGAAAGGCAACCAACAATAAGAAACATAGTGCAAATGTTTCTCTTCTCTAATGCATTCAACATTTTAAGTCTTGGCCATAAAAAGGAGTTTTGATGCTGGTTTAAATGCATGTATCCCTACAGAGTCACAGCATTGTTGTTAGTGTTCAAAAGTGTGTAAAATACATGGAAGGAAAATCTAGGCATGAATGCTTCAGTCCTTGATCTGAAATACCTCCTTCTGAATACAATTTTTTTTTCACCCTACAAATAAGGAATAAAGCAGGATGGCAGGGTGCAGGACCCCAGTGAGAAAAAGGATGGGTCTGTATTACAGTGCTCTTTGTTAACCCTACATTAAGCTTTTCTGATGACAGCTTACAAAACCTGAATGAGATAAAATCTTGGGTTCACAATCTAAATTCAGTGCCATATTATTATTATTATCGTTATCATGTAGCCCTTTTTTCACTTTGTGATACTTCAGCACCCATTTCAGGATCTGGCTTACTTCATTGCCATAGTTAGAAAATTCTCCTGTTGTCTGTTCCTTCAGTTATCTTCTTTGAAGAGCCCTCAGTAATGTATTGGGTCACTTGAGACTGGCCAAAGCTTGATCCATGTAGCCATCAAACTGAAGAAACACAAGCAGGTAGAAAACTCAGTGGGGCAGGATTCACTCACAGTTACATTCCTTACCACCACCCCTGCCCTGAGAGAACATGGAGAAAAAATGTGTTCTTGTCAGGTTTCAAGTGATATTTGTTGACTAACACCTAGGAGGAGGTTAAAACATGGCCAGCTACTGAAACTGGAGGGTAGAGATCTGCTGGGGCTTTATTAGTTTTAGTGCTGAATTCCTTGATCACAAACATGGGAGAAGACTGCATAAAAATGTGGGTTTGGGGGATTTTCCGTGCAATTCTTGGAGAAAAGAGTTTGGAAGGGTCATGTATAGAGTTCATGAAACTCCTGCCTGTTGTCTCAGCCTACCCCAGGACTTGCCTAGCGTTCCTCTTCTGAACATCTCCACACTGCTGTCCCCCGAGATATTAGCTGCCTACTGCAGCACTATCTACAGCTAAAGCTGTTAATGGTATTGCCTGCCAGCAAGGGCAGCTGAGCCCTTATGTCTGTATCACTCCAGGACAGTTTGTACCTTGTTTGGAAGATTTAGTACCAAAATTTTATATCAACAGTTTCTTCTTATGTGAAAGATAAAAGAGGAAGGTGAGTGAGTTGTCTCTCATCTCACAACTTGTGGTGCCTGTTCTAAAAACAGGTCCTGGAGACCACAGCCAGAGTGATTATGGTTCACAGAACAATACAAGGCCACTGATTCAGCCTGCAAGCTCTTCCTCCCATCCTGAGGTGGAGCATTTAATACATTTTCAATACAGTCCCACTGCCCTAATAGACTTCATTCACCAAGCATCCTTTAAAAAAAATACTTGAGCAACTTTTGCCAGAGATTTCTCTTCCTCATTTTCTTGCTTTCTAGAAAATCACAGTGTTCTCTCTGGACATCTTCTGTCTTGTGGAAGAGGAGAGTGGCTTATTGGTGTCTCCTTCAGCTGTGAACACAGATGGAATTTATGGCTTTTTGGGTTATATTTATAACTGTGTTAAAAGCATGGCAAATGTCATCTACATAAACTCCTGTTAGGCTCTTTCTTCCCCAGGTGAGGCAACTATTGCAGCACAAGTCGGGGAGCCTGGACTGAGTGTGAGTTACTGCTCTTGTAGCTGTAGGCATAGCTCAGAGATTTACCTGAATGTGACTCTTACTTGTACTGTACACTTCATGTGATCCTCATGCTTTGCACACATACCACCACTCTCACCTGTCTCACGTAAGGATAGGTTAAAAAGGAAGAAAATGCCATCCATTGTCTGTTGTATGCATTTGTGCCTGCATTTAAAGTTCTAATTGCCTTTAGGTCTCACAGCCTTGTAAACATTTTTGGTTTTGTCTTTTGTAGATTTTTTTTTATATTATTGGTTATAACTCAGCTCTCTGGCCTGAATTTTTCAGATAATCACAAGTATCTGCTTTTTTTTTCTTTTTAGTCTAGGTTGTTAAGGAAATCTCATCATTTCTTGTCCATAGTAGGTTAGAATAAAGAAGAAGAAATTAAGCTGGCACTGGAGGAAAGGTGGCTGTCACTCTCTTTTCAGTGGTAGCAGCCATCTGCCCAGCCACACAGCAGAATCTGACTACAGCAGTTTGTCCCACCAAACAGGCCGGGAAGGTGAGAGGGAGTTGAGCAAACTTGTGTTTGTTAGTGGGACTTTAAGCACATTGGGCACCATCCCTCAAGAAATTGGAGGTTACCAGATCTATTGCTCATGGAACAGCTGTATTAAATAGGAAAGCTAAACAAACATTTTCCTTCCTCCTGATTTTGTGTCATTTATTTTAAGCTGATGCTTCTGAAAACAAGAGTCTAATGTTAGCATAGCTTCCCCAGAAGAGGTTTCCAAGACTCTTTGCTCCCAGCAGCTCTTATTGAAATTAATGGGAGCTGCTGGGGCTCAGTGCTTCCAAAAATAAAAACACTTTGCCAGTGGTACAGATGCAGATGTCTAAATTTAAGCTGTAGTGTTTGAGCATCTGGGGCCTAAATCCACGTCTGAGCACTGCAAAACAAGTGGCCTGATTTTTTATAGGTACCAAACAGCCTTCCTGAAGTCAAGAGACTTATGGGCTGCACAGATCAGACTCTGTTTACAAGTCAAAGGGTAGATGTAGGTAGCTGAAAAGTAGGCACACAAATTGGAGCACATGGGCTGTGCACCTGAGAGCAAGAGTTTTCAAAGCCTTCAGTCTTGGCATAAGTGATCTTACTGAAGTTGCTGGAGTCCTGAGGGAAAGAGTTAGGTCAACACAGAACACTTCAGAAGGCTCCTGGCTCAGTGTATATACATCTGTGTTTAGGAAGGGTGCTGGAATAAAGAATACTTTGCAGGTGCAACGTGATCAAATTAGGACAGTAGAAGAAAACCCTAGGTTTTGAAAATCCTTGGACTGTAGCAGTGGCTCTTGCAGCTTAATGCTACACACATACCAAAGGCTTTTTGTATTTATTTTCCCTGTGTGCCCTGTTGTTTTAAGCAAAAGGAAGGAGCAGGGAGCAGTTGGCTGGCAGAGCCTGCAAGCTCTGCGGGAGCTGCCAGCGGGCCTTGCTGGGGCTTTGCAGTGAAAGGAGCGAGCTTGTGGAGTTACAACTGCTCTGCAAACCCCTCCTGCCCTGATCCTGCCCTGCTCAATGGGGCTTTGTATAGAGGCAGGGGCTGCCTGGCCAGAGCAGCCTAGTGATTCACTCCCTAGGATGGGGATGGTCTGCCATTAACCCTTTCCTAACTCTACAGCCTGTGTTTGATCCAAACTTGCTTTGGGGGTTTGTTTTCCCTCTTCCAGCATCAGGAAACAAAAGCCAACCAAAGAAAAGAAACTAAACCCCCCTCCAAACCAAAAAAGCCTATAAAAAAAAACCCTAAAAAAACTCAACCAACCAACCAAAGAAAAGAATCACTTTCTTCATGCCTTGATTCAGCACAAATTAAACAAGTAGTTTATATGTCACTGGCAAGGGAGCTTATCTTTAAGCACTGAAAAGTTCATTCTTTATCTGTCATAGCCCAAGCCAACACTCCATTATCAGTAATGTGGGAGAAGTACCATGGTTGAATGAATAGAAGCAAGATTTATTTGATCAGAGGGAGATGATTTATCACATTTTGTTTGACAGCTGCAGGATTAAATCTACTACTGACTCAGAGGTGGCTGCCTATAAGGAGATTTACCTGTAAATGTGCCACCTGTATGAAACAGTCTGGATTTAATAAATATGCCAGATTTACCACGAGCGCCTGAGAGGCTGTATAGGCCTACGTTTAAGTAACAAAATGGAGGTGGGAACTGGGAGGAAATGACATGAAACACAACAGAACAACAGTTGCAAAATAGGAACCAAAAAGCAGAGGAGGATAAAACATCTGGGCAGGAAACTTGAGAGACTCTTTGGTGCAAAGAGGCAGGAGAAACACCGTTCAGATACCCTTATATACACTGGCCTTCAGTCTTTGCCTGTCCTCAACTGGAAAACGTGGCAAAACATTGCCAAAGGTTCCTAGTGCTATTTATGGAAATGAGATAAAATTGAAGCCAGGTTTGGGGTAAGCAGAATCTCTCTGTTCCAGAGCTGTAAAACCAAAACCCTGGTTTGGATTAAGGACCTCATGGATCTGCATCTTCAAAGCTGGTCAGAGGGGAGCCAATGGGCAAGCAGCCCTATCAGTGTGTCACTTCTCTTTGGAGAGCTGCTGGGAGATGATTGTCACAGGGATGCAATACTGCCGAGCTCCTGTGCTTTATGTGTTTGTTTAAACTTGACAAAAACTCAGGCCCTTAATCTGCAACAGTTTATTTGAACAGTCTGGGAAGACAAGGTTATTGTTGTTGCTGTTTGAAAGCCCTGTAATTGAAAAGCTTGTACTACAGGTTTGTGGATGTCTGTCCACCTAAATATGTGAGGATCTGTGCGTGGAGTACCCAAAGCTGGGAAGTAAAACCAGTGTTCACACAGGGAAGACCTGTTGTCAGGGTCAGAGTCCTGAACACAGACACTGAAGAGCCATCTGTACGTGAGCACCTCGTTCCTGAAGTCCATGGGATGTGCCAATCCCTGTGCCCTGCATGTAGGCTCCTTGCATGTTGGGAATGATCTGCCCTTTGGCCGAGTTCATGTGCATGCGTGCTCAGCAGACACATCTCCAGTGCTGCCTTCTAAAATCTGGCCCCAATTTCAGACCAATTTACTATTCCAACAAAATGAACCTGCAAAACATATGGCACAAATAGCATTCGCCTAAGCGAACTGCACGGTTCAGGTTTGATTTGTGACTTCTCTTTACATTACCATTCACGTGGGAGTCAGTGATGGATCTTTAAACAGAACAAACTGAACCCCATCCACAGCTGCCTTTCATCAGGGCGAGGGCTGCAGACAGACCCCAGTACCCAGCCTCTGACTGAGCCAATTGCTGCAACTACTGTGGAGGACAGTGCTGGTGCACCGCAGGCAGCGGCCGCAACAAAGGAGACAAGCTCTTGTGTGGCTTGTGCCTGTTTGTCTTCCAGACAGACATCACAGCCCATGACAGAAATGCAGTCTGAGAGTGAAAAAAAGAAGGGAGAGAGAGGAGAAAGAAAGAAAGAATTTTTAAGACAAACTCACTATGATGGAGATTTGGTAGTGGATTTTAAATCACATTTCGACATAAATCCTTTGAGTTCACAATTTCCATAGATTACTGGCATCTGTGGACCCCAGATAGACTGTAATCACTAAGATTGTTCTAATCTTCCTACGGGAGGTTTTTCAAAGGAAGTATTGAATTACACCAATTCTTAGCAGGGCTGGGTTTTAACTTGCAAGAAAGTGCTTTAAACCCAGATGCATACATTAATGCCAGACCCATAAACGGAGGGTATAAATAATACTCGTGACTTTCATGCATCCTGATGTGTAATTTGTTATCTGGACAATAAAACTTCACAAGAGGCACACATGCTCAGCTGCACCCAGTGGTAAGTATATTATAAACCATCAGGCCCATGTTGTCATCTTTGGACCTTCTATGTGACAGTCCTTTGAAGCACATCTCTGTTGTTTGCAGAGAGCGGTGCTTGACTTGTGCACCAAGGTTGAGCCATGTCCTAATTGAATCTTGCTGCAGTATAGTGTTTCATACCATTACCCTGTGTGCCTGCCCCTAAACCCAGCTGCCATCACACTGTTGAGGTAAGCAGAGTTCAAAATGTTGTGGCTGAAAAGAGATCTATTTGGTATGGAAAAATTCATACAGAGAGAGCAAAGCTTTGGTCCCTGCTTGTGACCACAGCATGCAAGGGAACATCAGAGATCATCAGCAGAATAAATCTAATTCTGCTCACACCTGTATAAATGCAAGCTGGAATTGCTGCTACTGACCATGCTAGAGGGATGTGGGAAGCTGGTATGAGATGGATATCCCAATTGCTGTGTCGTATTCATCCTAGTACATTAAAATGAATGGAATTACACTAGGGATTATACTGTCCCCATATGGGTTTTTATGCCTGGTAACTCCTCAGCTTTAATGGGTATCAAATTTGCGCCTGCTATACTGGGTTGAACAGCTGAATGCTTTTGCTCCAGTGCTAAGGGATTCAATAGACAATTGAGGTTTCTCAGAAAGGATGTAGAAAATGTAAATCAAGAAGAGAGTCCCTGGAACTGGTTGCAGTGCTGACAGCCCTTACAATGCACACTGCCTGCAGCCGCTCGCACTGACCGGCTGCAGCAGCGCCCGGGCCATACATGGGAAGAATGGGACACAGGGCTGAGAGCCCACAAGTCCCTGACAGCCTGCTCCAGGAGATGCCATCTGCAAGCTGGGAAGCTGAATCCAGTCTTCCCATGTGGCAAGGAGAGTTGATGTGTCCCTGGTGTAGGGAGCTGCAGGAGGGTGGCTGTGCTCTGCAGGACTGAACCTCTCATTTAACATGCCACTCACCAGCCAGACTCCAGTGTGGGAAAGTATTTGTCTTTGCACTGCATTTGGATAGCTTTGACATTTCAGAGGCCTGTCAGAAAAGTTTGGAGGAGTCTAAGGCCTGCCCTGAGCAGAAATGTGCTGGAGGGAAGAACCTGACCTTGAGACCAAATTCATGCTGTGCTGTATTACTCTATGATCAAAATGATCTAATTTTCTGCAGGGTAAACATTTTTGTTACCTGCTTGGGAACTAGTCAGCACTTCTTTTATGACAACGTAAGTTTCCAGTTTGGGGTTTACTTAGGGGGAAAAAAAGCCCCATCTTTTTGGTTTAATTTGGTTTGAGGTTTTTATTTGTTTTGGAAGATTGCTTCTTCCCTGAAAGAGACCACAGAAATTCATTCTCTACAGCTGTGTGAAAACCAAGCTGTGCAGAGAAAACCTGTTCCAAGCACTTGTTGATGTTCTTGCAGACTCCACTTTGTTTGATGGGACAAGCAGTGACCATGACAGAAGACTGTAACGATAACTCCATGCATCAATATGATGTTGTCATCACCATGAGGCTGAGCTGGTTACTTTGTCTTAAGTAGAGGAAGAGAGATAAGGAGGTTGCAAAAGACAGTGCCAAGCACCGCCATAGTGTGCTCAGTGTTAGTAGCTGTTTGTTGTCTACCATGCCATGATGGAGTGAAGAGAGTCCCTATGCTCCCTTCTGAACAGACCAGTGGAGTGCAGGGGGTGCTCTTAGTAAGCGTGGTCTGCAATGATGTTGAGAGTGCTAAGAGGAAGATGATCACACTGTGATATGGTTTCATGAGCCAAGGATGCCTCTGCACATTTTTGGCAGCAACACTTACTTTTCTGTCCTGTGTGAGGTGGCAACCCTACCGTGACCCTCTCTTGTACTCTGAGAAGTACCACAAAGCTTAATGTGGGCTTCCTGTCCATCCCCTTGCCTGAGGATCTGAGTATTGGTGTATGCATGAACAGGGGAAAGTGGCTGTTGCTTCTCTTGTGAACATTGTGCTTGTCAGCGTGCTGGGGGATTTCTCCCCTCTGTCTCCCAAGGAAAGCTTGGCCTGATTTTATGTGCAGAGCTTATCCTGATTTCAGTGATGGTGTGGCATTTCCAAGGGTCCATTAAACTGCTTTGAGTCTAAGTGGGCTTTCTCCAGTGTTCAACTGCTTATTCACCATACATGTCAGCTTGCACGTATATCCTGGCTTAGGCAACTTGCTGTGGTCTAACCCTTTCTAGAATGCCCATTTGGAGTGGTTCTATGTGTTCCCTCGTAGCTGAAGCAGGGCAACTGCTGTCCATGAGGCAGTCCTCTTGGCTGGGAGCTGCTGAAGTGACGTTTCAGAAGTAATGTTGGGTACAGGACTTCCTAAAAAGCAATCAAACACTTGAGGAGAGACTGCACATCCTGGCTGCCTTCAGGTGGGACTAAACTGGAGAGCTGCTGGTGAGCTCCATGCCTCTGTTAGCTGGATCTCCACAGCTGTGCTATGGAAAAGCAGCATGCTTTGTCTTGATTTGCTGGGAGGTTTGTTTACAAATAGAATAGGATTATGAAATACAGGTATCCTCAAGTAGCTTATTCTTCACAGAGGGGTTATTTTCTCTGCTTCTTACCTTTCTTGAGTTTAAAACCGATGATTTAGTAGCTAGGAACTATCAGGGGAAGACTGCTCCTGATTTTTCTCCAACATACGCTACAGTGAATTAATAATAATTCTGTGGAAGGCAATGAAATGGTAATAAGCAGGATAAATCTTGGTGAGTAAGAAACAGATGAATGCAAGTCCCATTTATTTTCCACAGCACTTAGGTGAAAACTTTACCCATTATGCATGGCAGTTTCTACTTACATCTAGTTCAAAAGATGCTATGGTCAGATTTAGGCCCAGATTGCTGTGATTAAGGCCATAACACTTTAGCTGAGTTATGGAGTTCTCCATGTGCATACATGCTTCCAGCCTGGAGCCAGTGTAAAAGGCTTGTTTGAACTCCAATTATTTGCAGACTAAACTAGGACAAATTACCTTGCTGAAGTCTTGCAGTATGTGCAAGGTGAATTACCATGGCTCAGCTGACCCATGTAGTAGGATCCAGCTCCAAACTGTAAACACATTGTTTAGTATCTAAACTCCTTCTTTACTCAGTGGAGACCTAGGTAATGCCATCAGTAGAGTCCAGGGAGCAATTCAGCTAAGCAGACATTGTTTTTCCCTGTATGTGAATGGGATTGTGTTCATCCATCTCAGCATGTTGTGCATATCAGAGCGTGCTCAAACTCTGAGCTGGTTCATGGTGTGTAGCATGTCACTTGACTTCCATTGAGACCATTTGTGGAACAAGGCTCTAGGAATCCTGGTTAAGGGTATCAAATACTCTGAGACAGTGAGATGCAAAGAGCACATGCTTAATTGTGCTTGAGCTGTTTCCAAATGGCTGCATACATCAGTGCTTTGCACCTCTGGGGCCAAAACTGCAGGTTGCATAGCAGCCTTTGTTGACTTATTGGATAGAATAAATCAGAGGCATATTGGAAGAATGCAGCATTTCATAAGATTATACTGGTATTGATCTTTCCTATCTGTGATTATTTCTGTTGCAGAGAGATGACATATTATGAGATCTTAACTCCATGTCATAGGGAAAGAATTGCTATGATCCTTCTTTGATAGATGGAGTGCAGAGAGCCAGAGACCCAGCAGCACTTTGGAAGTTAGAAGAGTGTAATGATTTGGATGTGATCTGGGTGTGTTGGTGGTGAACACCAGAGAACACCTCCAGGGGTATTTAATTTCCTGTTTAATGTTCCTATGGACATGGGTTGTCCATAAAGTTGCACAAAAAGTTAGTGCAGAGCAAGGAAATATGAACTCAGAACTTGTGCCTTCTAAACTCTTGCCTTAACAGCAGTTTAACATACCTGGCAATCAGATGACAAGAAAAAACAAAGCACAGCATGGCTTGTAGGGAGATGGAATAAGGCACAGCACTTTCTCCCTTTGGAGAAGAGTGCAGGACAGTGATGCTCAGGCTAGTGGAGATCTCTTCTGGTGAGTCTGCATGTCATAGCATGAAGCAATGCTGGGAGCCAGCTGGGAGCCATGAGAATGTCAGGGAAGCTAGTATGGAAAATGTTGTGTTTGACCCTTTCCATGTATTATTTTTCTAATAGAACATTGTCATTTTTGTTTGATGCTGTACAGACATGATGGCCATAGACTTTCCCCTAGGCTTTAGTGATGGGGGATCATTCTCTGACCTTGTTATTTATTTCCCCCCCAGACAATTCATAACATTTTACCGTTTAATGGGAAGAAATTCAGATAAAATCTAGAAAAGGAGAAAAGCACAGTCCATCACCAAAGAACTGTGCCACTTCCTCCCATTTCATGACTAATGGTAGAGCTCCTTAAACATCCCTTGGTATCATTTGGATTCCTGACAACTCCACTCTCTCATGGGATGAGTAAATAGCATTCTGTTCCCAGGAAGATTAACTAGTAAAATGACTGAGGGGAAAAAAAAACAACCAGCACAACTGTTCAGCATGTTGCCCTTAGACTGGCCTCCAAACTTCCCTTAAACCCTGCAGGCTTTATTTTTAAGGTGCTTTAATTTGCCTACATTAATAAAATCCTGGTGTGTCTAAAAAAGTCATTTTTTTCTGACCAAAGCAGCTAATTTGAAGAGGGATTTAGCACTTTGAATAAAAACCTTTGGTCTGCTAGAGAAAGGAGTTGGTAAAATTACAGTCAGTCATTGCCTACAACAGCCACAGAATGTACCTTGCTTGCTTTTAATCAAACTCTCTGCACTTGAACAGTAACGAAGTCTGGAGCGAGATAGGGATGAAAGCAACCCCTGTCCATTGCAATTCCATGAATTTCAGTGAAGCCAGATTTCCCCTCAGCATCCCTGATTTTTATTTTATTTATCCTCAGTTTTAGTGATTAGAAAGTTGGGCCATTTGTCTCCATTGCTTATCTAGCCTATCTCTGCAGTAAGAGGAAAGAGTCAAACACGTTCAGAAAGTGCATGTCTGGGCTGAATTGCCCTCAGGAGGTGCTTTTCTCCTCACTGACTACAAGACTATGGTCCTGGGGCAAGAATGGAGATTGAATCCCATGCAAGATGTCAGCACAATCTGCAGGGCTGTTTAGTTATGGCAGAGGGAACTGGGAAGCAGCAAAGGCAGGATGCCAAGATGATAAAGCTTAACACAAGCCTCACCATTGCCCTCTCTGTAGTTCTCTCAAGGGTTCTTTGGAGCATGTGTCCTTGTTGTGGAGGCACCCACAAAATGAACAGCAATCACTAACCAAAATGTGGATTTATTGAAAATGAAGTTAACTAGCACTCCTATGGACAAATGAAATAAAAGTTCTGATGTCAGTCAGAGATCAACTGCTGCACAACTAATCCTTAACTACAAACAGTCCTAGTACTAGACAAGATAAACCACAACTATGCATGCACTCCCTCAGAAAAGGGGGGAACCTCCCACTAGGGTATACAGAAATAACACTCACCAAAAGGGGGTGAGGACTCTTGATCTGCAGAAGTTAGTGCCACAGTCTTCAAAGCTGACTCCTGCTCCTCCCTGTGTCACAGTGAGGTCCATATCATTCACTTCTGCTGAGGGGACACTGGCCTTTCTCTTCCTCCATGATCTGCTTCACAGAACATGCTTGGGTGGTGGTGGTCCTAGGGCAGGGAGAGGCTGTGACAGGTCTGAAGGAACTCTTCCATGCAGTAATCCCTCGAGTACTTGGTCAGCTTGATGTTGTCTTATGAGTTGGGTTTCTGCTCATGTGATCCATCCAAATTCTCCTCCATGTTCATAAATCAGGGACTTGGCCAGCTGCTTCACTTGTCTTTAAGATCCAGTTCACTGTTGCTGGTGCTATGGAAACACGAAGCACTAGCAAAGTGGAGGACTTCATTTCACAGACTCTTGGCTTTCCTTTTGCATTTGCAGCGAAGGCTCAGGATCCAGCCTTTCAAACTGAGTTTCTTAACTGCATTTCACCAAACGTGAGTTAAAGTGGACATCTCAAATGCAGTGATTTATAGCATCTGACTTGACAGGCTTCTGATTCCTCTCATTGACAGGAATTCCTGCCATTGACACCAGCTGAGGACTGTTTACTTTCTTTCCCAGACATGATAATAGCGTGCTCCCACCTTGCCAGTCATTTTATCCAAGGAATACAAAGCTGTCTTCTGATGCTAGTGAGTTAATCGGTGTGACACCTCTCTGAGCAAGTTTGCCCAAATGTAGAATGAGGTATGGAGAAACTGAAAGACCTATCCACATTCACCCTGTGCAAACTGGATTTGAACTGGAAATGCCACCTACCTTGTTTCTAGTTGTTAGGAAATACCTCACCTGAAGTAACACAACTACATGCCTAAATATAGCTCTCTGTTTGTTTTTTGTTGTTGTTTTGTGGGGGTTTGTGTATTTTATTATGGTAATGCTACTACCGTTTAGGAGGATCACTTTTTGTCTACTAGGTTGAATCTTTTGCAGTTGTAGCTAGCAAGGACTTGGTGCACTGTAATACCAAGCTGAGTCATTTCCTCTTAGGTTTCTTGTCAGGATGACACACGTAGTTTTGCTTCTGAAATGCATAAATTACCCTGGGACTCAAAGCAGTGCTGGACTTTGAGGACAAAGGAGAGGAAAAAGGGGACTTGGACTTTCTCTTGGGATCTTAGCTTCGTGTTACATAGGAAATGATTTGTGTCACTTCAGGAACTTCCCTGGTTTGAGAAGAGGAGATTCAGGAGTTAAATCTGTACTTCTTGTTAATTGAATGGAGTGTGCACACTTGCCTTTGAGAGTGTATTAGGAACATGGCTGCTACCTCTTCATTACAGCTGATAGATGTAATTGTACACTTTAAACTGAAACACACATTAAGCCAAGTGATTCCTCTCTGATCACAGTGGAGGTTTCCAGCTCAGATTTCAAGAGAGCTGTGTGCCCTGTACAGCAGATGGAAATCTCTCTCTGCTTGTTATCTCCTCTGCAAGGGATAGCAAGTGCAAGGAAGCTGCTTCTCCCAACAGCTATCCTTCTTTGAGCTTGTGCCTTTTTACTGCTGTGGGAGCATTTCCATGTTAGAAAGCCAAAGTGTATGTCCTCAAGCCATGAGAGTGATAGTATCTACTTTGCACTTGTGCATCAGTCTGGTAAAGCACTTAAGCATGTGCTTTAACTGTGGCATGTGGGTTTTATCAACCTGAATAGAGCTGCTCACTCAGAATAACAGAAGATGAGGTTGGAAAGGACCTCAAGAGGAGGCCCAACTCCAATGTCTCCCATCTTATAGCAAGGCAGGATCATCAGCTTTTGAATCAGGTACTTTTATAGCCTGTTGCTGCAAACCTCCACCAGTGAGATTCCTTATCCTCCAGTGGCAACCTGTCCTGTGGTATTTAATAAGTTTCGGTGGCTTGGGACCACATTCAGAGAAATTATAGGATATTACATTTCAGAGAGTAATTTTATCAGTGGTTTTACTCAGTCAGTTGTTTCATGTGGAAACAAGCCTCTAAGCATCAGTGATTCAAAATCATGAAGGGTATAAGGGTGGTTTTTCTGGGTATCCTGCATTTCCCTTTATTAGAATGTATAGTGGGCATCAGAAAATATTGATATCTAAAATGATTATGACAAATAGAGGCATAAACTTTGTAATGAGGTCTCTCCATATCTGGTAATTTTCCACCAGCACCTTCATGGACTGTACTCAGAAATTGAGTTTGAGGTAGTTTTAAAATTGAGTGTGTTTAGTAAAACGATATCTAATGGTTTGCAGCAAGTCTTTCAAGCAATATATGCATTCATTTTGCAAGAAAGCTAGTTATGTGGAAAAGGTAGCAAATATCATTTTAAGGAGAAAGAGGTGTTATTTACTTCAAGTGAATTACTTTTCCCATTATCCTGCTACATTATACAGGCACTATTAGGCACCAAAAAATAAAAAGCATGTATTCACAAGACAGCTTCATTTCATTGAGTTAGATTAGGAGTTAATTTTTGGACAGAAATACAGGAGGGTGCCTGTGAACCTTCCAGGCAGGGCATAAGTGGCCACAGGTCCATCTCTGTCATCAGGGGTCCTCCTTGGCTCATGATGGTGGAGGAGCAAAGCCAAGTCTCTGCCCCTTCAATAGGGCACTGAGAGCAGGCAGGCCTGAGGAGCACTGGTGACTTGTGGTCATGCCACCATCAGGCCCTAAAAATGCACAGACTGTCATCTGATGAGAAGGCAGACCCTTGGTTCAACCACAGTGAGAAGACCTGTGCCACTCATATGGGATTTAGCTCTTCCTGACCTGGTTTAGGGTTACAGCTACTTCTGTCTCGGGTTGAGCGATGGCACAGAGCAGTTGATTTCACTTCGGTTTCTAGTCAGTCTCTAATCTGTGTGGCCCAAATTTAGCTTTGACTGTAAAGTCACAAGATGCAAATTTAACCCTTGCATGTTCAAGGATACAGTCTTCATTTAAATGAAGACCTGTATTGTCTTTCCTTAAAACACTGCAGCAAACTTTCTGTTAAGTGGTGGATGCTAGTGCAGATGGACTTGGAATGGGCACTGGCAGGGTAGTGGCAGGATGCTCAGTCCTTCCCATGCAGATGTTGTCCTGACTGCAGGAGCAGGCCTGGCACATGTGGTATGACAAGGACAGCCAACTGGGTTGAATGCCCTCATTTAGGCTGTGGTGGTCTGGCACAGAGACATATCACAAGGATGTCCACACAGCACTACTCACAGAGCTTTCATGCCTTATGAAGCCTTTCCCCATTTCTTGTTCTTCCTTTTCATCACAATTTCTCACCCTCATTCTAGACTCATGCCTAGTCACCTTTCTCCTCATTGTTCCCTTTCCCCAGGGGTAGAAGGGCTTCCCAGGCAGAAGTCTGGGAATGGTAATGGTATAAAGCTGCAAGCAGAGGTATAAAGCATCACCATATTTTGATATGCGAAGCCAGACTTTGCTCAATTCAGGACTTGTCAAAGCATCTAGAAAATGACTCATTTATTTTTTTCCACTTCTCTGAAGAAGCCACTGTTGGACTACATCCCTGTAAGGAGTGCTGGCCAGATCTTTCACAATATTGTTTATGGCTCATTTTTAGCCTTGTTGCATGCAGTGCATGTTTGTGTCATTTCAGGCAGCAGCAGGTGAAATACTGAAGAGAGAAAAAGATTAAAACTTCTGGAAGAGCACTGTGCAGCACTGTGGCTTAGCCATGCATGTGGTACATCTAAAAATAACAGCTAATGGAATGGGAAGCCAAGATGATCTGCTGATTTATAATGACATTCTTCCTGGTTTATTGCTTGAGTGCCGTGCCCACTGCAATCTGACATTGCAGCCAGACTGCCATTAGATAATCAGCAAATGCTCTTGTCTTCGTTACTGTGTAGTCCTCTGAATTTCTTGGCATGAGCCATTATTTTACGGATATCATCCAGGCAAATTAGAAAGATGACTTCTAAATTGATAAAAGTATTTTGTTCTCTTCCAGTGATAGTTACAGGAAGATGCATATAGGCTAGGAACCAGTGTTAGAGATACACATTTGAATCTGACTAAGATCTAAGAAATGTACTTTGGCCATATTTGTGCTTCATTTTAGATACAAATGTGTATTATTGGTTTGCATTAAGGAACACTGGGGTAATAAAACATAGGTGTCCAGACTTTTTCCTTTCCAGTTTCAGAATTAAACTTTGAGTTGTCTTTAGAAAAGCATTTTGTCACTAGTAAAACAAAAACATGTGAGTATATTGATTCCTTTGTATATTTTTTACTTTTAAGGGCATAGTAGATCATACATTGAGAAAGTAATATTTTATATTGTTTGTAGAAAATAAATCTGTTTTATCACTGCCATAAAAAAAAAAAACCCAGATGTTTAGAGGAACATGTTCCATATAGAAGAGACTTCATGTTGTGGAACTTGCTGAAACCATGCAAAGCTGCAGTTGTGGAGAAAACAGGAAGAGAGCTTCCTCCCTGAGCATACACCATTTCCCAAGGAGGAAGCCACTCTTTTTTCTGTGCTCTTTGTTGATTTTGAAGCAAAGAGACAACTATTAAGTCATGACCATAAAAGGCTTATGCTGTCAATGACATCAGTGGTAAAACCACCCTCCTTCTCACAACAACTCTAACTGCACTTTTAAGAGACTTCTGCTTCCCCTATAAAAAAGGTGGAGGATTCATTGATTTCTTTGTTTTATGGCCAATACACTATTTAATATAGGGATACTGGCACTGTCTGTTTTATGAACATATTTCTAGCTTTGCAGAAAGCTGAGATGCCTACTAACTTTCCAGGAAAGAAAACAAAACACCTCCTTAATTAACTCATAGAATTTCCCTTTACCACCCAAAGCCCCAGTGTGCTGAGATATGGCCTGCTCCATACCCAAGCATACCTTTCTGCCTGCTGAGAGAGGTGGAAGGCTGCTGGCTGGCTTCAACCCGGTGACCAGCAAGCATCAGATTTATTTATTGCTTAAGGTGTCATTTAATGGGAGGAGGAGCAAGATGGTACCACGCTATGGAAAGTGTATAATTGCCTTTAGTTGTTAATGGGAGCTGAAAGACATCTCCATACTACTAGAAAAGCGCAGGGGAGATCTGATGGCTTTCTGAGGACCTGTGTGCTTCTCTGCTGAACAATACTGAGTGAGGTTGGATGCTGAAGTTGTCAGCACTTGGTATTTAATGCTATAACATATTGTTCCAATCCCTAGGGCAATTCCATGAGAAACTGAGGCTTTAAACTCCCAAACCACACTGAACTCATCACCATGCTGTGCAGAGTGTTATAACACAGGCAATGCTGAGTCTTCATCTTACCTTTAAGTAAGTCAGCCTCTTGTTAGCATATCTACTGTTATCTAGTCTGGAGGTGCCATAAGAGGGTGTGAGGAGCAAAGGAAACCTACTAAATCCTGACTGTAAACCAGAGTTGAATCTTGCTTTTACAAAGTAGTCTGTGAAGCATTTGATTTCAGTTGTAACTTTTCAGCAGAAACAGGAGGCAAAATATGACCTAAACTTGATCTTTGTGCAAATCTATCCCTGGAGGCCAGTAAAAAAAAATTCTAAATAGGTTGTGCTGCAGCTACCTTTGGTTTTCTGCATATTTTTCTGACTTTTGGGGCTTTATCCTTTGTCTTGTGAATGCTTGCAGTTGCCCATGCATTTCTTCTCCTGCTGGGCAGTTCAGAGTATGTGTTTGGAAGAGGAAATATTTTTCCAATTTTAACCCATGCAAGGGTATATTTTCCCTTGTGATGGATTTCCCCATCTTGCTGCTAGATGCTGCTTGTTCTTGATGCCATGTTTTATTTCTAACACTGAGCTGTATCTGTCTGCTAAGATGGGTGTACTTCCTGAGAGCTATAGGGACCAGCTTGCAAACTGGTTAACTTAATGTGTATGTGACATAGCAGAGATGAGGAGATGGATGAAAATGATATTATGATATCCAGACTTGGTGCTCAAGCCTGAGAAGGTACAAGTGGCTTTTTGAATCATGCAGTCACAAGGGAAGGTGTCATTTCAGCAATCACCACCAGCAGCATCTGACTTTCTTCTGTCCTCCATCTGGGATACACATTGGTCTCTTCTGAGGATACCAATGAACTGAAACCTTTGAGGTGAGTGTAGGAGGATCTGGGCAATGATAAACCAGAAGATCAAACTAGGAGATTCAAGAGTCATCTTCATAATCACCAGCACTTGCGAGAAAGGGTGGTATGGCTGTGGCCTGGAAAGGGGCCAGTGTGAAGCATCATCAGCCTTAGCCCAATTTAACTAAGAGCATTTTTGTTTCTAGCTTGTTTTATCACACCAGAGCAGTTACATTTGTGGGATTTGGAGTAAGTGCTGCTGCACAGCACTGAAGTTTTGACAGTTCTTTTAGTACTCTTTAAAAGGCCTAAGAGAGAGAGAGGCCAGCAAGGAACCAAGAGGATATCCCCTGGAGCAAACAGATTCAAAGCAAACAGATTCCCCCTCACTCTTCCCTCATTGCCCCTCAAAATGCAGCAGCCTGATGATTTTTGAGTTATAGGTTTAGCAGCTGCAGTGAAAGAAAAAAGTGCTGCAAGTTGTAAGGAAGCAAGAAGTATTTGTGAGGTCAGAGCCAAGTGATTTATGAAACAGTGAAAGCAAAAGGATTAACTTTTAAATCTTGGTTTGCTTTGTATAATTCAGGTATTTTCCAAAGGAAAAGTTGAAATTATTGCTTCATAACAACTATAATATATTGAATTGCAACTGTGAATGGATTTTACACTAAAATGGGAGTTTCTTTAGTAATTTAGAGGATATATATATATATATTAAACCCATAGTGTACTTGACCGCACATATATTCCGTTAATGTTATGCATTAAGGTATGAGATGAAGCTTTTTTTATTATCAAGAGGTTTTTTTGTGATTTGTATCAGTTTGCATGTACACAGAGTTGGAACACAAAAATAAATTAGAATGCCACGTTATTAAGTTGCCTGTTACTAACTGAATATGCTACATACTTCAATAAGAAGTATGCCAAAACTAATCTGGTTATTAAAAACTACTCAAAAATCATCTTTAGGAACAGGATTAAACAGATCATTCCAGGCCATCTTGCCCTTCAGTTTTGAACTAGTGGGTGAAAACATTTTGCACACAATTTTATTCCTAGACTAGGGAGCAAATCTTGGTCTGCTTTTGTTGTTTGTTTTTTTTAATTCTCAAGTGGCATTTTAGCACTGAGTGAAGTAATTACTGAACAGAACTAAGCTGAAGGAACTGAGGAAGAAGAAGTGCTTTCTGCACCTGCAGAACAAGTTGCAGCTGTCAAGAGCTGGTTTATCACTTCAGCAAATTCATGTTCCAGGTGCTCAGCAAGTGACTTCCCCGAAGCCTCTTGGTTTTTTTTCTTAAAACTTCAGTAACAGAGTGCACTGCCTGAATACTATTTGTGTTTCATTTCAATTACAGAAATAGTTTGTTTAAGTCTCATGTAAAAGATGTCAAGATTTAAAATATAAATATGTTTATTCCTAAAGAAAAATACACTCTATTAAAATGTGATTAAAACAACAGTACCATCTGGAAAAAACAGAATGATAAAAAGGCACAAAAATTCTCAATAACTCACACATTCCCACAAAGTCTCTTTAGAAAAAAGAGCCAAATAACATTTTCCTTGAAATCTGTCTTTAAAATATACTCCTTTTTTACTTAAGTCAATAGAAGGAATGTCTGAGGTACTGAAAAATTCTGTCTCTCTCTTTATTCCATTTATTAATACGTTATTAAAAATTTAATTTATTTTTTTGAGATAATTTAGAGGCCTTTTGGCTATGACATATAGGTAAAATTAAAAAATAAGACTTTAAAATGCTTCTATTTTTACTGGCGGGAATTCACATGATAGTTTGAAGAACATTCCCCTCACTACCTGTGCTGAAAGTGATTTTCTTTGCATATTTTTCTGGTAAGAAGCCATGAACTCATTTGACCAAGGCAACATCCAGCAGGGCTTACTTTACTGCACACAAGGAATTATATAGAGGTAGTAAGCAAAAGGCTCACCTAACCTGGTGTGTATGTCTAGTAATAACCAGGAATGGATAATTTAGACCAGCGTGCAGGAAATTAAATGATCATTCACATGGTAACCATTGCCCGTTTGCAGTAGTCAGCAGCGTAGTGAGACCAGATGTGGACACCACTGAACCAGTCCTCCATGAATTTGTCTGTTCACTTTTGGAACCAACTTCTTTTGGCAGAAAGTGCCCATTCAGCTCTGCAC
>VWZO01016550.1:197874-277465 GCA_013396975.1 Bucco capensis | reverse complement strand
ATATATATATATATTAAACCCATAGTGTACTTGACCGCACATATATTCCGTTAATGTTATGCATTAAGGTATGAGATGAAGCTTTTTTTATTATCAAGAGGTTTTTTTGTGATTTGTATCAGTTTGCATGTACACAGAGTTGGAACACAAAAATAAATTAGAATGCCACGTTATTAAGTTGCCTGTTACTAACTGAATATGCTACATACTTCAATAAGAAGTATGCCAAAACTAATCTGGTTATTAAAAACTACTCAAAAATCATCTTTAGGAACAGGATTAAACAGATCATTCCAGGCCATCTTGCCCTTCAGTTTTGAACTAGTGGGTGAAAACATTTTGCACACAATTTTATTCCTAGACTAGGGAGCAAATCTTGGTCTGCTTTTGTTGTTTGTTTTTTTTAATTCTCAAGTGGCATTTTAGCACTGAGTGAAGTAATTACTGAACAGAACTAAGCTGAAGGAACTGAGGAAGAAGAAGTGCTTTCTGCACCTGCAGAACAAGTTGCAGCTGTCAAGAGCTGGTTTATCACTTCAGCAAATTCATGTTCCAGGTGCTCAGCAAGTGACTTCCCCGAAGCCTCTTGGTTTTTTTTCTTAAAACTTCAGTAACAGAGTGCACTGCCTGAATACTATTTGTGTTTCATTTCAATTACAGAAATAGTTTGTTTAAGTCTCATGTAAAAGATGTCAAGATTTAAAATATAAATATGTTTATTCCTAAAGAAAAATACACTCTATTAAAATGTGATTAAAACAACAGTACCATCTGGAAAAAACAGAATGATAAAAAGGCACAAAAATTCTCAATAACTCACACATTCCCACAAAGTCTCTTTAGAAAAAAGAGCCAAATAACATTTTCCTTGAAATCTGTCTTTAAAATATACTCCTTTTTTACTTAAGTCAATAGAAGGAATGTCTGAGGTACTGAAAAATTCTGTCTCTCTCTTTATTCCATTTATTAATACGTTATTAAAAATTTAATTTATTTTTTTGAGATAATTTAGAGGCCTTTTGGCTATGACATATAGGTAAAATTAAAAAATAAGACTTTAAAATGCTTCTATTTTTACTGGCGGGAATTCACATGATAGTTTGAAGAACATTCCCCTCACTACCTGTGCTGAAAGTGATTTTCTTTGCATATTTTTCTGGTAAGAAGCCATGAACTCATTTGACCAAGGCAACATCCAGCAGGGCTTACTTTACTGCACACAAGGAATTATATAGAGGTAGTAAGCAAAAGGCTCACCTAACCTGGTGTGTATGTCTAGTAATAACCAGGAATGGATAATTTAGACCAGCGTGCAGGAAATTAAATGATCATTCACATGGTAACCATTGCCCGTTTGCAGTAGTCAGCAGCGTAGTGAGACCAGATGTGGACACCACTGAACCAGTCCTCCATGAATTTGTCTGTTCACTTTTGGAACCAACTTCTTTTGGCAGAAAGTGCCCATTCAGCTCTGCACACAATTTAGTTAGCTTGTGAGCAAGTTGGTTTAAATGGTGTAAAATAAAACCGATAAATTTCTGTACTTCATAATGTAACTGAGAGATTTTTGGATGCCACTGAAGAAGTTGTGTTAATTTTGGTGGAGAGTGTAACATAAAATCTGACAATGGCATTTGGCTGGGAGGACAAGTATATACCTATTCNCCCTGACATACTGTGATACTGTGATACCTTCCCTGCATCTGACTGCCAATTTTCCAGCATTATTACTGTCTTTGGAAATGCTAATTAGTGCTTTGACACAGAGTATGCTTTCAGAGGGACTGAGGGATGAATTTCCCACTTCTTCATGTATGAAAGAATTGTGGCAAAAGAACTGTTATTCCCCTTTGCTGTGAAACACGCAGACTACAGAGCAGCTCAAAACACAAAATTTTGGACCACGACCTAGAATTTCCTCAAACCTTTTGGTTTAGTTTCACACTCTGTGTGTGGATCTCTTGCTCCAAGTACTGTCAACACCCAACCCAGTAAGCAAAAGGCAGCAAGGAATTAGGGATCACCCAGCATTTGTAGCTCAGTTAATTACTTGTATAACATATAATGACTTCCTGAGATCTAGCAAGAAGGCCAAAAGTAGCAACCCAAGCTAGGTTCCCTGTAACTCTAGCTGAGTGGAGGAATGCATCCTTCTCCATCAGTTTGCTGGAGCAAACAGTTCTGTTTGTGCAGTCTGAACTGCTGGATGAGCTGATAAACCCAAATGAAATGTAGACTCAAAAGCTATATTTGGTCAGGTTTTGTGAAGCACCTAAGGAGCCAGCTAGCATTCCTGGCTCTCTAGCCATCTGACTGGGGATGCGTTTGGGGACAGCCTATTGCCCTTGCAGTGGAGCTGAGGGATCAGCAGCAAAGGAGTAATGATGCATGGCTACATCTTATCTCAGTGCAATGTCAGGAGGGACCATGATGGTCATTCAGAGGGACTTAGAAACCCTCCTAGAGCTTCAGCTGTACCCTCTGAGACTGCAACCACCCGTTAAGCTGAAATTATCCAGCTGCTGTGAAACTCAGGAAGGGATGAGAAGGCAGGTGGGCAGCACAGTCATATAGACATCATTCCAGTTGGAGACAAGGCTGAAGAAGAGCTTTGGATGTCTTTGGTTTAGATGCACAAATTGGTTATGCATAAGGACTAGCAGGAGTGAATGCAAACAAACAAACATCCCCCCCCAAAATACCAGCTAATGTCAGAGTAAAGGTGAGACCAATTATCCATGTACCAAAAGTCCCTGATACTTACAGGAAAAGATTCACAACTTTGTACAAAGGAAGGCCAGTCTCAGAAAAAGGGAGTACATTTTATTAAAGGATCAATGTTCTTTCTGCTGAAAGGTAGAATGTATTTTTCCAAAGGGTGCAATAATTTGCCTTTGCAGTTCTATACCAATGAATATTGGGAATAGCTATGAAATGGGGTTTGGTGTTGGCCAGCTCAAGTCTGAAGGCCATTTGTTTTTAGCAGCTAAGGAAAATAGTTTTACAGACAAGGAACAACTCAACAGTTCCTTCCCTGAAGCATAAAACATTCACAGAAATCAGTGGGGGTCCTGGCTGAGAAGGGAGCAGAATTCCTAGTTGAGCTCGTAGCCTCATACAACGCTTTGGCATGTAATGTGCTGCAGTTTTGCACTTGGACAGATGAGGGCATGGAATGGACTTCGTGATTCACATACAGATCCTGAACCATGGGGAGTGGGATGTGATCATCTGTACAGACTAACAGTGCTGCATTTAGTCTGGGCATACATTCCCACACTGCTGCCCCATAGATATGCCTACCAGACCCGTTAGAGAGTACTGGCTGGTGGGAGAGCTGAAGGGTGGCCCTGCAGACTCAGAAATTATTTACCATCCATACCAGCCCATGGAAGCACAGCCAGATTTCAGGTGCAGCCACAGGAGCTCACACACCAACCCCAAAGAGCCTGAAGAGCAGCTCTGCCCACAGCTTGCCCATGAAGGGGATGGTGTCCAACCCATGTGCTGTTCTTTGCATCAAGCCTACTTAGGGGAGTGGTGAGACCTAAGTCCACATTTAATATCAGACAAGCATTGCAAGGTAATCAATGTCACTTTGGAAAGGAGAAAGACAACTGAAGAAAAAAACAGATGACAGGGAGTCCTGAAGGGGCTCACTGGGGCTCACGGAGAGGAACTGCCCCAGCTTTTAGCCAAGTGCAGAGAGATTCATGGCAGCAAAAGGCTCCATGAACGCCTGTATGGCACACGCTGTAGGATGCAAGGATGTGGCTGGGTTCCAAAAGGAGTTTGCTTTGTGATTGTCAGTACAGTCCCTTGATTCATGGCTGCTTTTGTTTCTCTCTCGACTTGTTGTTTGAAACACATGTGCAAACTGGCCAGAGTTTTGCTTTTCATACTGTTCAAGGATGATCAGAACACAAAGTGCTGTCTCATGAGTTTTATCGACTCTATTCCCTTCCAGAAATTTTCTCACATCTGATTTCGTTTCCTCTGTAGACAACCAAGTTTCCAGTGTCATTTGCCTCCTACGCACTCTCATTAACCCATTTCCCTCCACCTCCTATCCTACAATGCCCATTTTATCCAATTAATGGTAGGAAATAAGTGGGGGTTTTATGACAAGGGTGTGATGTACTGTCTGACACTTTGCATCTTCCCAAAGAACAATGCTTTCTTAATAATTATGTTCAGATGACCATTAAGTTGGTGCTTGCCACAGTTCTCCCTTCCGTTTTAATGAGTATAATAACCAGGAGTGAACCTCTGCTATCTGCAGCTGCTGCCATTGTCTGTGAACTGCACGTTGCTTCAGAGAAGTTTATTTTAACTTTAAGCCTTTTTCAAACAACGTGCTAGAGAGTGAAAAAAAAAGAAAAAAAAGTTGGTGGATTTTCTGTCAGCTCTTTCCTATCCCAGATGTGTTTGGCCTGAGAAGTGCTATAGTACAATTAAAAAGAAACCTGATTTTCTGCAGTGTTTGGGAAGCAGGATCCCAGTAAAGGCTTAGGGATCTCAGAGTGCTCAGCAAACCATCAGTGCTGAGGTGAGAATCTCTCCCTGGTTGTATGGCCATGCAAATCTAGTCCTGTCAGTAGCACAGTGTCAGTGTAACAGTGTGCAGGTTTTCCAGTCCTGTTCAGACAAGGAGAAAATCCTGGCTTGACAAGCTCCTTGTTTGGGGGAAGTCTTTTAGAGCTTTTTAAAAGTGTCAGTCTATCCCAGTAAAGCCTTGCACCAAGGAACCTTCAGGCAGGAGTTTCAATGCATTTTACAATAATTTCCAGCATTGGGAACAGACCTGTGTGAGACTCAGGCAAAGACTCAAAGGGTCTTGCTACATGGTCCTTGCTCTGAGCTCTAACATTTAACTGGGCATTATAGGTAGACAAAGACTTATTCTCATCTCCTGAGAATTGAGTTCTCACTCCCTGTATTTTGACCTTTGAATTTTTTATTTGATATTCAGACAGAACCAATGCTGTATGTACTACCTTTGGTCACCATATCCAAGTTCAGTTGCTCTTCCCTAAATATTTCCTTTCAGATGCAAGTATCTGTGGGAGTCCTGCAAAGTTCTGAGCACTGGAAACATTTAGTTTAACATTATTGTTATGCACATACAGCTTTTGCAGCATTGTGATTAAGGTTGTGTCAGCAAGTAACATTTAAATGCCAAATTAGGGACTTATAACTTGCTGAAGAAATTCACTTGGGGCTGAAAGTTGGCTTTTCAAGCAGTTCTGTAGGAGTCAGCCAGTATCTTTTAATTTCTTGGCTTCTCTTGGCTTTGAGTCACAATCTGACTAAAACATGAGTTTCTTATTTTCTCTGTTTAAATACTGATCTGTTGTGTTCCCACCCATAATATAAGGTTGCCCCAATTGTTAATGTTTGACCTAAAAATAGTTATATGTTTCTCATTCAGGGGCAGAAAATTGGTCAATTGCAGACAGATTAACTAAATAATGAAACTCGCGTTGTGCACTGTTGCTTAGTGTTATTTCTCATGAACATGGCTGATACACATCTTTGCTGGGACAATATGTAGTATCATTTCCCAGGGCTGATCATGAGTACTGTAAGGTGTTTTGAGGATTTATGAATTCCCTGAAGGGACAGTATACATGCATAGTGTTATTTGTCTTGCACATGCATGATAGATAAAAATCCAAATGGTTTCACCTCCAGATGAAAATGTTAGGTGATGACTTGGCTACTATTTGGTTGATTCACACTGTTGGTTCAGGGATTTTTCCCATACTTTTATGTCTAAAAGGATGAAAACACTGTGAAGTCTCTTTCCTCTGAAGATTTTCAAGTGTTAAGGTTTGCAAGAGCCCTGGGAGGCAGATTTTCAGATGATGGATTTTTGTGAAGCATATGCTGGTGTTATGCTGTGAGCAGGTAGCTGTGTTTGCTGTAGCACCATGTCCATCGTTGGAGGGCTGTACATACAGTTCCCTTCAGTCACTACTGTGCCATTGTCTTTGGGAAACCTCACCCCTCTTTTTGCTTAGCACTCATATGAAAGCAGATTCTGATTAGGAATACATGAAGTTACTCATTTTCCCTTCCTGAAGCTGTTGGAAATGCTTGTGCCCATTATTTTCAGGCAGGTCACTGTGGCTCTTGTTGCAGCACCAGTGTGCAGCTGGCCTACCTGTTGGTGTGGGGGGCTGAGAGGGACCAGCTGAGGCTGCTGATGGAAACTTAACCTCATCATGTGGTGCTTTGGTGAAGCTNTGTGGGTGGAGCCCTCCCTGGAGCTTCATTGATGAAGCCTAGCCATACATACATTTCCAGGGATTTTAGAAGAGGATGGGCAGTAGTGTTGGTACCACTAATTAGATGCAGTTAGAACTGTCTTGTGGTAATGTAGTGAAAATCTGGTCTCTGCTGTGACATCTGCAGCCAGGCAAATGACACCACCCAGCCTCTGGTCAAAACCTATGTTTTCAATTCAGCAAATAACAACTAAAACACTGCATGGACTTCAGAAAGACAGAGATATATGAAAGACTAATTCCTATTATTTCTGTAAGATCTTAAACAGGGCTGAAAAAGGTGTACTTTTTTTTCAGAAAGATGCTTTATGGACAGTAAATATTCTTTGGCGGGGTTTTTTTTGAGAAAAAGGCTGTTACTATTCTGTTGAGTAGTTCCATGTTTAAAAAAAAACTTCTTTGTAGAAATTAGCATATCTGTAGATTTGGGATTTGCTTTGGGGTATGTGAGGTCTTCTTCCTAATATATATATTACTTAATTAAAAAGGCCAGCATAAGCCTTGCATGTAATTCACTAAGATGTAGAAAAATGTAATAGAGGCTTGCAAGTTGATTTTTAGTTTTGGGGTTGTTTTTTTTCAAGAAGCAGTGGTGCCATCTCCAAAAGCTCAGCTTAAAAGATTTCCCAAAATGGAGGGCAAGTGCCAAAAAGAGTAGAGACTTCATGAATATTGCAGCATTATCAGAGGAAATGGAATGACCTTCCCCACTGCTTAACCTTAGATGAGTACCTCTGTGAGGATTTAGGACTGAAAAATAGCTGTAAGTGTCAAAAGTGTTGGCTGGGAATGATAATGCAACCTAGTGGATACCACACTATGTAGTGAAATCATACATTTATTAGATAGGAGATCTAGAAATAGTTTTTTAAGCTCTGAAGAATTATTAAAGGAGAGCTTAGCACATGTTATGTGAGCTCCAGCTGCTCAGCAGCGTGTTTTAGACCACAGCACAGAACCAGAGGCAGTACACTTCATGGATGTGCTTTCACCCTTTGCAAACAGATTACTAGAGGTCATTGCAGAACATTGCCAGTGTACTGCCAGGATGCTGTGTGCTCTAGGTTTCCATATGAAGCTGCTGCTACCACAAGAAAACACTCAGTCTTGTTGGCTCACAGCATAACTGCCTCCCAGTTTGTTCTCTGGAGGTCTGTGGCCCTCAGTGTGCTGCCAAGGTGGCAGCTGCCACAGAAAGGCCCATCAGCCAGTCCTGTAATGGGCTGACAACTTCTCCTAAAGTTCATATTAATAACTCCTCTCTCCCACCCAGAGCATGGGCTGGGGCAGAGCAGTTGTGCTGTCTACCATGGAGCACATTCAAGCATTGTTTGGTGCTGAAAGCTGCCTCTAATTAGCCAAGCTGCACCTCCTTATTAGGAGTGGAGAATTGACTGCCATTTGATGCTAACCACAGCACTCCTCATCTGCAGTGACATTTATTTTCCTAAAGGTGTAGAGAGCAACTAGGATTAAGAGGTCTTCAGCCAAATCCTGTTGACACCAAGAGGATCTAGGTGCCAAAAAATGCAGAGCTGTTGTAAAGACCAAGTCTGCAGAAGCCAAGGCGATATGGACACCAGACTAGAAGAACAAAGCAACTCTTTGGGTGCCATCACCTATTTACATGTTTGAGGCCTGAGTGATATCATTCATGATGCCTATCTGACTTAGTGGAAGTGGTTGGAGAGCAGCACTGACTAGAGAAGCAGGGCACCATCACCCCTTTGGCCATTCAGGCTAAACTCAACCTTGACCATGCATCAGCAGCACCAGCTCCCACTCCATAGATGAGCGTGAAGTGAACTCCAAGGTAGCTGAACACCCTGGGCTGGTTGTATGGCATGCACACTTGTGCTGCTCCAGAGACAGAGCCATGCAGACAGCTGGCTGTGCTAAATTAGCCCCACATGAATTACCAGTTGATGAGTCAATGCTGGAAAGTCCTTTTGCAAATGGGACCACAGCTTCTACAGCACTCAGCAGCTTCTGTAACATTAAATTCAAGTAGCTGGGTCTCACAAAAGGGGACTCACTCTGCTTGTACCTATGCTAGCTTCCTCCCAGAGCATGTGAACAGGGATGCTCCTCATCACAGGGAACACCAACAGCTCCTTTGCTGGAAAACTCATCTGCGAGCAGGAGCAAAGTGCTGCTGGCTGGCACTGCTGGGGAGCTGGCTCTCAGCTGTACACACACCCACTCTCCCACATACCCCAGGCATTTGGCTGCTCCCTTCAAAGGAAATAAACCTTAGCAGCTGCTTTCAACCTATGGGTTCTTTACCTAGAAGGGTCCTGCCGTGAGAGTGTAAAGTGTACTCACACCCACAGCCTGGCCTTGCCTTCTGCAAGCACTGTGCTAAGTCCCTGGAAAGAGGCTGTCAGCCCTGCAGAGGTGCTTGGGAGTTGAGCATCAGGCAGGGCTCAGCATTTATCTCTACAGCAACAAACTCAAAAGCATGTGAAACCAAATTACTCAGATTTTCCCATCTGTGCACATGTGCTTAGCTAGTGTTAAACTATCAGTGTAAAGGCCTAGTAGCTTTGTAATGTACACACAGAAAGATTCCCACAGATTTTCCTTGCTGCCTTTTTTTTCTTTTTTTTTTTATTGAAGCCAGCTGAGTAAATTCATAGGAAGTTGTAAGAGGACAAGTGAAATGTATACCCACATTCTCTGGGAATGCCTTTAACACATACTGCATTTCATGTGAAATTTGTTTTAGAAGACACCAGAACAACATAACTTTTTCATCACTGTATTTTAAAGCTATCACTTCTGAATGAAATAAGATGACAAGAAAAACAAAGGAAAATGTGAAAATCCCAGCACTTGATACCCTCCTCCCACACTCCAAGGGAAGAGATTAACTTCTCCATTTTTCTGGGTCACTTACAAATTTATTACTAATTACAGAATAACTTTAAAATGCAGCCCCAATTTAAACTACCCTGAGCAAGAAGCAGCTGGAATGACTTAATTTACTTTGGAGTTGGGTGCTGTTTTGCACACATTCTCTGTTTTGTTTTAGAAATCCCTGCAATCCATTTTCATTCAAATAAAACTGTTTCTGTCTGTGGCAGGAAGGTGTTAATCTGGGCACCACACAGTGGGGACTGTGTGAGCTGTCTGTTAACCCATGGAGTGGTCAAGCTGCTGAAGAGCAATGTTCATACCAATCTCCATGGGCCTGAGCAGTCATGCTGGTGAGCAGCCTGGTAAGTCAGCAGTGGCTTTGCCAGTCCCTCTGTACCATGGCATCCTTTGCCCAATTCCTGCCCTGGCTCCACTGCCTTTTGTGCTTAGCCTCATAAAAATCTGGAAGCCAGACCTCCAGCTTGTTTGAGTCAGGGGCTGATTTATGGGATCTGAGGGATCTGAAGGTCTCCACAGTCAGTTCCTCATTTGTAAAATAAACTGAGCCAGGCTTAATGAGGTTTTGTGAGATGGCTTTGGTGAGCCCTGCACCAGGCACAGTGAGACTTAGCCTACAGCGAGGAGGCTGATCCAGTGTGTGCTGCCTGCAGCCCATGCACACATGGGGCAGTGGGCACTGAGGAGAGGAAGAACTGCAAAACACAGCATCTCCTTGGGGCTAGCACTGCCTGCTCATACAGTCTGTGATGGGGACAAATGCTCAAAGGGGCATGATCCTTCTCCAGTTGAAGGCAGTGTGATGTACTGCACCAGGATATGAGTGTTGAGTTTTCCAGAAACAGTTTCTGCATTCATTCTGAAATTAAATTTAATTTGTTACTCAGCTGTATGATAGCTGCATGATAACTGTAGATGCCATTTAATACCACAGGAGCTGCTTCTGCAAAATTTTGCCCATGAGTCAGTGTGCTGCTGAGCTGTGAGAAATTCCTTGCCAGAGTAAGGTCTGCAGAGCTGGACTTCAGGTGCTTTGTGGGGTGGCATGTTTCCAAAAGTGCACGTACAACATAGGGAGGTATCCCACTGTGCAGTCAGCTAGACCTGCCCTTGCTGGGCTCCCAACACCTTCCTCTGTTGCTCTGGGCAGCAATGAGCTTCAGAAGATTTGAGTTCAGGCTTTGAGCCCTGGAGCTACTCAGCAAACATAGCTTTAGTTGGCATGTTCAGCAAACACACATCTGACCCCTTCTCCCACACCTTGTCCTTCCTCAATGCTATTGCTTAATGTGAAGCCTGATTTTGAAATCAGCCCTGTCTTCCAAATGAGCTCTGTTCCAGCATGTTGATTATCACACACACATCTAGCAAGGGTTCCCTGCTGCCTTCTAAAAAAAAACCCAGGGAATTTAAATGAAGGGCAGGGTGACGAGGGAATGATGTAAAGGCTTTATCTTGTAAAATAACTGCTGCTTTGCAGTAGTTGGGATTTGGTTATGGAGGCTAAGACATCTTGTTTATGATTGCAGTAAGTGTCTGGGTTGCCAGGAGGATCTGGCCCCCAGATTTGTACTCTCATGTTGTAGAGTTGTGAGTTTCCTCAAGAGCTGGGGGAATTGGTCCTGCAGCTCTCAGTGAGGCTCCCATGCCTCAGGCATGAACAGAGCAGGGGGTTCCTCTGCACAGCCATGCTCATGGCCATGTGTGGAAGGAGGCTTTGCTGTTCATTTTAGGATAAATTTTGCTCACTTGGACAACTTGTGATGATCATTGCCACTGATTGTATTCCTTGTGTAAGGAAGGGATCAGCATGTGTTCCAGGAGCAAGACCTTCAGTAGCCTGATTTGCTAGCAGTACCAGTCATCTTTTCACTTTGGCTTTACCCTCATGCCAACTGTTTGCACAATGGCTCTGTCCTCTTCCCACACTCTCTCCTGGCTTGTTTTTCTGCACTATAGTCTCTGCTCTGGAGGCTGAGTGGGACTTTCATCTTGGGTGAAGGAGCTCTGCACCAGGCTGGGTCAGAAGAAAATGCAGGAAATGGTGCTTTTCTGCTGGAATTCGCTGACTCAGTGAACCTGAGCAGCCTCCAGGAGAGGCTTTGATTTCAGCAGGCTTCTGCTGGAATGTGGTGGACTCCTTGCCTTGTCCCCTTTCATTCCGCCACTTTGTCAGTGTCCCCAACAAAGCCAGCTCTCCCAGGCTGTCCAAGACCATGAATCCCAGCCAGCCCCACAGCCCAGCTCCAGTCCCTTTTCTGGAGCATTTTGCAAAGTGTAGGCTTTCCTTTCAAATCCATTATGAAAGTCCAATTTCCAAAGAGCAAAATCCTTCCCAAGGCTGTCCAGCTTCTCTCCTTAGCAGGCAGGATGAGGCCTTTTCACTCTGACGTGTGGGCTCGGTCCAGTTTTAGAGACCAGAGTGGCATAGGCTTGGCAGGGCTCATGCTGCTCAGCACTGCTGGCTCTCACACAGCCATCATGACAGCCCTGATCACGTTGACAGTCTGACCAGGGGCTGCACTTCTCCAAAGGGGGACAACTGCAGCAGGTAAAGACAAGGGATGCTGCCTCCTTCCTCCCCCCACGTCATCTCTTGCTGATTTCTCTTTCTCCCTCACAAAAACTGCTTCGAAGGTCTTTTTGTTGTTCTCATGGAAATGTCAGTGGCTGCAGCCTCTCCCTGTTGGAAAAAAATCCAAACTTTAGGGGCCTGGATGCATTTCTTCCTTCTATCCTCTGCAAAAGACCCCTGGCCCTGAGGAGAAGCTCCTCTTCCCTCCATCTCCCTGAGCAAGGGGAGATGATCAGCCCCTTTCAGGCAGCAGTAAAAAATGGGCTAAGTGACCTCAGATTTGGGTGTTACTGCCTTTTTTTTTGTTGTTTTTTAAAGAGCTCACCTATCACCCTGGTCACATGCACCCTAGAAAAAGTATACTAGATTTGCTTCTAGAGATTTGCTTTCTATGCAGTACTTTCTTCCCTTTGTCAAATGCTAGGAACCGAGAAGGTCACAGGGCTGATTATATTGGCTATATGCAGGCAGCATTCAGGCTTCCCAGCAGAGCCCTGTCAGTACAGCTCAGGCCTGACCATAACTCCCCTGAGCTAAATCTGTCATTTATGCTTAGTTTTCTGTCCATGACAAATATTTACTGGGGCTTGAGTTAAAGTTGCCAGATAAAGCCTTTGTTTTACCCAATAATCTGGTAGTTAAGGGAGCTTTGTAGGATGCAAACAGAAGTATTCATCCTAATACATTCATGGCACTTAATAAAATAAAACCTTACCTAATACTGCAGAGAAGCTGAAATCTTCAGGTACTCCTTGTGCAGCTTAATTGCTTCATCACTGAGTTTTCTTGGCTTGTCTTCTTGAAGTGAAACATGCCAAAATACTAATGACAAGGGATTTTTAAAGAGTCAGTGATTTGCTGTGCTGGAAAATAGACAACTGTGGAAGACAGTTCTGGAAGGCTCACACAGATCACCAACCTCCCTCCAGGTTTTAGCTGAGACCTTGTAAAAATAGGCTGTCAAGGTTATCAGCATGGACAATAAACAGTTCAGGAATGCAAGGTTTTGTGGGGAAGATACAGCTCGAAAATGTTTGCTGGGAAGACCTTGGAGGAGGTTAAGTTTGAAACCTTCCAAAGATAAGCAGCCATAGCAATATTTATTATTTATATGTAGCTACCATCCCTCTTTCTTTCACAAGGGAGGAATCACTTTGCAGGAATTTTAAATAAAAGCTCACCTATAGATGACTCTAACTAGGGACTCACAGAAAATACTGCACAGTTAAATAGCTGCCCAAATCTGATCTAAACCAAGATACTACAGTGGGTTTGTTTCTCTAAGGGTGTTGGTAGTCTCTGGTGAATCTTGACGGGATGGTAAGTTGTTGCCACCTCAGCCATCCACCCCATCAATCTGGGGAGTTTGTCCTGCCTGGCAGCTGAGTCTGCAGAAGGGAACACCTTGTCCCATCATCTGCCCCCAGTGCCCCAGTGAGGGTGAGCTCAGCCCCTGAGACTGCTCTGTGGGGGTAGCTGGCTGGAGCACCCCCCACATTCCCATCTGGTGTCTGCTAGAGGGAAGGGATGGGGTGCCAGCAAGACTCTTCTCTTGCCCCACTCCAGCAAGATTCACCAAAGCCTATCTTCCAAAGCTTTCAGTGCCTAAGGTTCACCATATATAAAGGATTAGAGAGATTTCTAGCTTGAATCAATTCTATTTCAACTCTTGCAAACCTAGACTTTTTATGTCAAAGCCCCTTTAAGAATACATAGAGATGTGGGGGTGTTTTTTTTTCTCCTTTCTGTCTTTTGCCTTGCGACATGTTTGTTCTGAGATCACCTTCTAGGCATCTTCTATTAAAATATATGTGACAAGCACCAGATCCACTTTCATGCAGCTGTGCACTATGTTATTTTTCATGCTAATGCACTGTTACAATTCTACTGAGTGCAGTTATCTGCAGATCAAATTCACCACATGTGTGCTGTGTTTTTTGGCTACCAGGTCAAGAGCAATAGGGAGAAGGAAGTAATGCTTGTGTGTTAACTGTTCCTACTGCCTTCATGAAACATGGTCTTCATTTTCAAGCAGTCAGAGGAACTTTTGCTTTGCCCCACTTGCCCTCTTGGTTTTTTGTTTTTCTGTCAGCACAGCTGACTGCTTCATCGAGATTTAAGACCAAGCAGGCTGTTATTACATGAGACAGAGTCACTGTCTGCCACCAGGAGATGATTTAATGTTATGTGATACACAACCTTACTCTATGCCCCCCTACTGTTTTCCACACAAAAATCATTCTCCAACTTTCTTTGCTGTCAGGTTTCACCTAGGAGAAAATTTGAGTCACTGACTACAGCAACGACAGCAACCAGAAGTAGTGATTAAAGACCTCCTTGTCATCCTAGTGCCAGATAGTTGTGGGTGAAACAGACTTAAGAGGACACTTTCAAATCTTCTTTACCCCAGACCCAGCAGCTGAATTCTGCCTTACATGAGCTGCATGCATACACATCAGGACTGCATGCACAAGTTGCTAAAATGGTCCCAAATCTCAAGCTATGCTGTTGAAACAGGGAGGAAAGACTGACTTTGGTGAAGTACTAGCTATGTGTAGTATGGTCAGAATCCCACTGTCAAATTGCTCCTAGAAATGTAGAGGAAGCTTTTATTGTTGCAAAAAGGACTCAATGCAACAACATACAAGCAATGCAGCCTACCAGCCTTACAGGTCCAGGTTTCTTTCCTGCTGTCTGATGTCCTTTCTCCATCACAGGCTACTTAGCTCATCTAACTATTAACTGAAATTGCACTGCCTTGGGATGAAAGGTTTGAAGTCTTATTCACTGGTTTTAGCCTTTGAAGAGGAATAATTTCTCCCTAGTTCGTGCCCCATTGTCCTCTTTAGAGAAAGAACTGTCTCCACCTTCTGGAGAGACATTTCTTTTTTACAGCTTCCACTACTTCATTATTTCTTCAGGTATCTGGAGAGACCTTGTCCCCTTCCCTTTCCTCTTTTTCTCATGGACTTAGATTGATACACTAAGGCAGTGCAAACTATTTCCCAGATTTTTCTATGACTTCTGGATTGCTGAGTGTATGAGAATATCCCTTAAGTTTACAGTTGATAAAAAATCATCTTAAGTTAATTATTTGAGAATGTCACAATAATAAACTCTGACTTCATAACCTTTTCCAGAAATGATGCCAAGACCAAATCCTGGGGCTGCTTTCTAGCTACTGATTAGTAGCTAGAAGTCTGACCTTTTCTGTCTATGTAAAAAACAAAGGCAGTTATGCAGCTCTCCGTGCTGCTGGAGTCAGCTTGATTACAGCTCTCTCTTTCTCTTTGAATAACGTTAGCCCTTGGGTGTCTTGATCTGTGTCCCTTTTTTCTTTCAAAGGAAGACATGGACCTGAGCTAGACTCTGAAAAACTTCAGAACATCACCACTGCTCACAAATTAGTTAGGCTCCATCTTTGCCTCTGCTCACTACTTACCAGTTGTGTGCTCATTGCTGTCATGTCTGACTGTATTTGAGTAGTGTGTTGTGCAAAGGGGACTATCCCTTGGTCTTATGCCACTTGTTCTGCCAGCCTCTTCGCTGCCTGCAGCCTGTTGAGGGCTTTGAAGGACTTTAATTACATGTTTGTTAAACATGCATGCCAACATGTACATTAAACATCCTTCCAAAATTAGGTTGAAGAATGGCATTCTGCCCGTGGAGCAGACAATGGTGAGGTCTGTGATACTTGATAATTGCTGAGAGGGTTTGTGCTACCCTGTGAGCTGGACCTGGAGTACATGCTGTCTCCTGCCCAGATGTGCTTGTGCAAGCAGCTGCATCTTGCAGAAGAATAAAGTTGTCAGAAGGATTTCCCTGCCCACTGCGGGGGGGTTGGACTAGATGACCTCCAGAGGTCCCTTCCAACCCAAATGATTCTATGATTCTATGATTCAGTTTCACCCTAAGACCCAGACTCAATGCAAAGCTACTCTGTGGTGCAGAGCTGGCAGCAGCAACAGCACTGAAGAGCTTTGTTTATCATATTGTTGTGCTCTAATGACTACTCAGCCTCAAAATTACGTGTTCTTCAGGAGTGATGGGGACTGTCAGTCAAAATTTGTTATAATGAGTGGTGTTGTTCCAAAAATTGTTGACATGTATGTTTTACAGTTTAAAGGTGATCCCTTAACGCTGTTAGCCTCTTGACACTGTTGCAGAAATAGTGTCTTCTTTTTAACATGTTCAGAGTCATCTGCCTAGCACTGAGATGATGACAGCTTCATATTCATCTCTGTAGGTTGCTTGGAAATTAACCCCTCTGTGTTTAGCTTGCAGTGTGTTTTGTCAAAGCCTCTTCTGGGAGGTGCTTCAGATGGTGCAGTGGGGCTTGCTGGTCCTGTGCCAAGGAGGCTGAAAGGTCAAGACTTCCTTGCCCAACATCAGCTATTCCTGTAGGCTGAGTTTTGCAAAAATCAAGATGCTGACAGACAAAACCCTGGTGATGTTCACTGCCAAAGTTAAAGCATGTCCTGCTTGCAGCTCTCTCTGCTGACTTCTGTCCCCGGTTGGACACTGGAAGGATGAGCCTTTGGCTCAACCATTTGACAGCTAGGTAAGACCAACTTTCATCTGTCCTTCAGGCTGTCCTTCACCCTGTGGTTCTGTCTACCAGATTTGTGATGGAGACAATAGTTTGTGACTGAGGAAAAAGAAAAGCTGGTGGCAACATCTTGAAACTCCTGCTACCATGTGCTGAGTGGCTATGACTCAAAGCCTTTTGGCTCTGAAATTGCACACAGCTGCACCTTGGGGAGCAGTGTGACCTCGCAGAGTGCTGAGCAGCATCCCCTGACATCTGTGGAAATTCATGGGGTTAGCATTTATCTGCACTAAAGTAAAAGAGAACGGAGGCCAGTCTCTAAATGCCACAGATGTGAAATTAACTCGCCACTTTTCAGAATGTAATTACTTCTCAGTTAATCAAGTCCCTTGAAAAGGGACACTTTCTACCTTTGTAACTAGTAAAGTCACTTTTGTGTCATACAACATCGATTTTGGTCCTTAATATGTTTAGATTATGAGTAAACCCTCAGATACTCTGTAATTTATGGCATAGCTTTGGAATTCAGACTCAAGCCAGTTTTGCACTGTAGGTATGATGGATTAATCACCATTTGACTCTGTGTATAAGCAAAACGTTTTTGAAGTCAGTTCTGTGCTGCAGAGGAAGTCAGTGGAGCTTTCCCTGTAATGTGACTAATGAATCTTGGCTGGGATGAGCATTTTGGAGCCACAGTTCTGCAAAAATTCAAATCCCTGAAGGAGGCACAATAGCAGGGAGGCCTGCAAATAATGGATTACAAGAATGCCACGAGGAAGTGATAATGGCATGGATAAATATTTGCCTTAGTTGACTGCAAATTATGCTCTCCTAAAAGATGTTTGTCACTGTCGTTAGCTGTTAACATCTCCTAAATGCTTTACCAGCTGTGGTGTCATTCACAGTGAGGACTCCATCTCTACCAAGCACAACCCAAGTGTCTGAAGGGGATCAGATTGGGTTTTCCTAGTGGTTTTGTTCTACTGATTACAAACAAACCAAAGGCCTGTGGTGTCAATCTGAACAACACAGAGCATGCAAACCACGGAGTGAAATTCATAGACTCAAAGAATTGTAGCCATATAGAAGTCTGCATTTAACTGTAAGCTGAAATGAGATTGGATTTATATGCAGAGGGGCAGATTTTGTTGCCTCATGCACTACCACCCCGGTTTTTTGGCCCTGCAGAGCCCTAGCTGAAGGTGGGGATGGCTCAGATGAATACAAACATTCTGTACCAGCAAACAGTGCTTGCAATTTGCCAGTCAAAGTCCTGTCAAGCTGGGCTAGCTCACAGCCTTTTACATCTTGCAAATTCCAAGAGGGATTAAGTCTTCATTGTCAGTCTGGTGAAGCAAGTTGAAACTCAGCTGAAGTTTTAAAGAAAAAAAGAAAGATCCTACAGTCTTCAACAGAGGCAGCAGACTAGGAGAGAATGGGATTTAGAACAGAAGCACAGCCAGAAATCAATGGAGCTTTTATAGCATCCCTCCTCATTTATCTATAAATCCCATTCTTTCAGCTATTTAGGCCTTCTCTCCACACAGAAGCTGAATTAGGTTTATTTTGTAAACCAATTTAGCAAAGCTAGTGCAAAGCCTGTATAGATGCCCTTATTTCAGTTTCAGAGTGGCTGCAGAGGTTAAGCTAGCACCTAAAATAAAACATTAGTTAAAGTGGTACTACTTGGGCTTATCTGAATGCAAGGCAGAGTGAAATAACTAAAATGTGAATTTAAAAGTGTTTGAGGTAAAATCTATTAAACCTCTGGGTGGATGTTTTTATTCAGACATAAAGGAGCCTTTAGTTTTCTTGGTTCATTCCTAAAGCAAATTACAGTTACTTTATTTCTGAATGAAACTTTCCATATAAGGCTTTAATGTGCTCAAACTAACCTCCTCTAAATTCACATCTGTAATTTGGCTTAGTTTCCTGTGCATGCAAACTCTTTGTGTGTAGTCCAGGTCTGATTTTCTGGAGAAGGAAAATGAAGGCAGAAAAATTTCCTCACTAAACTGTGTGATAATTAGTTATAAATTTCTTACTAAAATAGAACAAAAGGCCCAGGTAGATCCAAAGCATCAGTCATCCAGATTTTTGTAACCCTATCAGCTAATACTATTTGCAGATAGATCCCTTTGCCTGGGGTTTGCATGGCTGTTTCCATGTTACTCACTGCTGGAGATGGGTTTCAAGTATCCTAAAAGCATTTCTGTTGTTCAAAGTATAAAAAAAGCATTTCTTCTCTTCTGCCACATTCAAGCTATCCTACCTGAGGGCATCTTTGCTCTCGAGGTAGCAACCTGTAACCTGTCTCATGCTTCTAGGAGCACTCTATTTCTTCCTCCTGCAGCTCAGACAGGAGCTGCATAAGGTCCTGGCTCAGAGCTGTTGGGATTGCACATGGCTCTTCTGCTCAGCAAACTTTCACTTTCACCAAGTTCACAATGACAGGATGTGGTTTGCTCTGTGAATGTAAATGTGAGAGGAGAATCTGGCCCAGGAGGTTTTCAACCCACTTCTAAAATTCTCCAGGGTCTTTGGCTGCATAGTTTATCTGGCTTTTTTGTCTGCTGTCGTTTGCTAGCGCTGCGGTGATGACGGAACACTCATCAGAACATTTCCTACTGCCTAGAAATTAGCTTACTAATTCAGGGGAACATTCATTTACTGAAACATCCTCTCCATTTCAGTGATTGTTGTGGAGGTATTACAGGAAAAGGTGCAAACAAACAAACTGAATAACCTTCAGAGTAGAGAGTTCTGAGTGAGCCAGCCAAAAGGTACTCTGCGTTGCAAGTGGTGACATGTACCCACGTGTATGCAAGTTGTAGTGTCACAGCAGAATTAGGCTGCTGGATCACTTGCTATGAAGATGCCACATCCAGAGATACAAGACTCTGATTCTGTTCTTCTTTGCAATTCAGAGGAATGACAATTAAAAGAGAAGAAATAAAAACTGGTCTGAGAGTGGATTCAGATCAGCATTTGATATTCTTGTTCTAAGTGACAGGCATCAAACTCTTTTGAAGACTATAGATGAAAACTGATGCTGACATTCTTTTCCCTCTCATGGGCTGGAATTACACACCTACATTTGTTTCCAAATTATCAGTTAAAAAAATGGACATAATATTATCATCTACAACACCTGTAAAAACAGCTAGGTTTTGTTTTTTCCTCCCCTCTCTCCCTTTCTGTTTCCTTCTCTGCATCTCATGTTTTCAGGCTACACTGTCTTTGTAATACTCTGAACATGGTAAGCAATGCCAATAGCCCGTAGCATAGGAGACTGTCTTCCTCCTTAAGCAATTTGTTACTTCAGTTTTTTAACGTGTTTGGAGATACATTTTTTGCAGCTGGTACAGCACCCTTATTGAGTGAAAGAGCAATGAGACAAAGGGTTGGTCTTCAGAGGTTCCAGAGAGCCCAACCTGTACACTTGGGCAGTCTCACAGCACATCTTGTATCTGGCACAGACAGAGCTTACCTTCACCATGGCCATCTGTGTCATCTATACTGACTACTGCCCAGTGACCTTGCTGGGTTTCTGATCCATGTCCAAGAGCACCTTGGTCTTAGGGCTGAGCCTGTGGTGTTGACTTGCTGGTCTCTGTAAAAGCTTGAAACAGCTCTGGGTTTTTTTAATTTCTTTCTCATTCCTGACTCCCATTGGATGTGCTGTGCCCACACAGCATCTCTGAAAACTTAGTGCAGTAGCAAATGTACTCATCCCTCTAAATTTCATCTGTACTGTAAAGGCAGTCTTAATTTGACTTCCAGTGTAGTGTAAATGGGTACTACAGCAGTGTGAGTCTAGTGTCACTAGTGATCTGCACAAGCATATGGGGGAGGTGGATCAGTGCAAGAAAGTTGCCATATAACATTGCAAGATACTTTCCTAAGAAATGCTGCAGCTTGGTGAGTAGGACAATGTATGCAGAATCCATCAAATCAAAGTTTGTGTCCAAACCTCTGAAATGGAGCTATCCTCTCCAGGAAGAGCAGTGATACAAGGTGTGTGTGACTTACAACGAAGCCCTACAGCAGGAGTGTGGCAATTTATGGCACTGTTGCCATGGTTGGACTTGGTCTCAGAGGTCTCTTCCAACCTTAGTGATTCTGTGATTCTGTCTCTCCTGATCTGTACTGCACAGGTAGTTTAGATATCTCCTTCCCACTCCCTATCCATGACACGTCATTCTCCAAGTGTTTGGACAGATGCCATGTTTCACCACTGGAAAAATGGGGGAAAACCTCACTGTCCACTCTCCAGTTCACTTGTGTGGGGAGGTGGAGCTGAGATATAGGATCTTCAAAGTGGTTTTCATATTCAGAGAGAACATTTCCAGTTCCTGTGGTCCAGCTGGATCCAGGGAGGAGGGAATTCCCATTGAGATCAGGGGTGGGATCAAAGAGCAGGGGTTTGCCCAAAGGGAGCTGTGGGGCAGTCTTGCTGTGGGTGATTTAACACCTGCACATTCCCATAGCAGGCAATCAAAGGCTGCTTGGCCCAGAGCCGAGATTCTTTTTTGTTGTGGTGGTGTTTTTTGTTTTGTTTTGTTTTGTTTTGCCAAGCTTACAAGTTCAAATAGAATTTGGGAGTTTTGGTTTTCCTCAGAATTTTCTATAGGTAACTTTTTGTTTGTCTCAGTCATGTGGATTGTGACCTTTTCAGCCTCACTGAAGGTAGCATCACTGAGCTGCTCACGTGAGTACAAATGCAAATGATCAGGCTATTAGCAAGGATTAGCAAGGGATATGGTGGGACAGCAGGACTCTGGGGGGGCCATGGACCCTCAGTCTACACCTATATGTGTTATGGATTCTTGTGCAGTCATATAAGCTAAACCATGGGCTGAGAGGTGTCCTGACCTGCCTGCTGCACCCACCCAGCCCCACACTGCCTTCTGTGAAAGAGCTCCCCATAGCCACAGTGACACTGCCCAGCAGCCTCACTGCTTGCAGATGCTGTAGTTGTGCCTCAGATTGCATTGGGAAGTGATGGACAGCTTTCAGGAGAAGCAGAGCTTGATGTCAGTTTTGGCAATGTTGTAGCACTGAGCAGAGCTTTGAAAGATGGAATAGGAAATCTCTTGATAATAAACTTTCTCATGAGATTTTTGGCAACCTTTGTGTCTTGTCCCAGCTGGAAATGCTATGAGAAGGTCTTTTCTTGGGCTATTTTGCCATTCCCAATTTCAGACAGCAAGTTGGAAAACATTTATTCTAACATGAGAGGTTAGAAAAATGGTCCAGTAAACTGAATCTTGGAACAAAAGGGAAGTTGAGGGACTTTTGTTCTTTTTAAACACATTCATCCAATATTGTACAGAAAGTCATCTGAAAATCACAGAAATAAGAGATAAAGAACGCTGTCCAGATCATTGGGACATCTAACTAATCTCCTTGCTGGTTCAGAGTTATTCCTTGTAGTACACTGTCTTGTATTTTGTCAGTCTACTTTTACACAACCCAGGCAATAAGCCTTCCCCTTTTTCCCTGAGACACAACATGAAAAGCCAGTAGATCTCAGTGGCAGCAATACTTTTGCTGATATCCAGAACACTTTTTTAGTTTTTTTTCCTTAGCACTCGGTCTCATGAACAAGTTACCCCAGCTGAGCTCAGCCTTGGTGCTATCTCTGTGCCCCCTCCTGGCATTCAACAAACGCAGCTTAGCTCTAACCAATTTCAGGGCAGTCTAGGGCAAATGAGCTTTTTGGCTGGAAGTTACCATAGCTCTGCTAACACACTAACTTGCCAAGTGATGTATGCCTTACATGTGTCCAAGATCTTAAATCCATCTCTGATGTTCTCTGGTTGAAAACATCCCTGTAAATAATAATTCTGCTCCTGTGGCATTTGTATTAGATGGGCACTTGAATTCGTTGCTCAGGCAGGCTACATACAGTTAACTCTTAATCATTGGTCCTTCCATCTGCCTCATCTCTTTTGCTGCTGCCTGCTGCATTTCCTGCAGTTGCCCTGCTCCTCTGGCATTGGGGACCACAGCACACTACTGCATGTGCTCACATCGCAGCTGTTTATGAGCACATCATAAACAGGAGTTTAGGTTTAGGTGTGAGCATGGCTTTGAGTGATCTGAACTTTCCATAGGTCTAATATTCCACTAAGGGCAGCTGTTGATTTCCAGACTAATATATTGTGTATTGTTCTCCTGAAGTTTCCTCCATCCTTTTAACAACTGCCCTTTTCAGAAAGATAAGCATCTAGAGCTCTGTTGTTGTGTCTCAATTATCTACAGCTCACATATGATCAATGAAAAGCTCCTCTCTTTGCCCTGCCAGCTCTGCAAGCCTAACCTGGGATCTCATAGTGAAACTGGGATCTTTTTTTGGTTACACATCATTCCCAGGAATCCTGTTTCAGCTTGAAATCTATTATCTATACAATTAAGGTGAATTTGAGCTGGAGTGTTAAGTTTTCAAAGATGCTCACATAACTTTAGAGGCTGGGGATTATTTTCAAAAGTGACTTGGTGCATTCGAGAGTCTAAGTGAATTTATTCTCTATTAAATTGGTGCTCTCTTATGATTTAGATGCTTTTGAGAGGGAAGTTTGGATTCCTTAGGCATCTTGGGCATTTCTGACAAGATTGCTAGTGATATTTAGGTGCAGATGTACCAGACCTCAGGTTGCTCTGAAGAACTGGGAAAGTACCAAGTTTAATTTTCAAACTGAAAATTGAGTTTAGGGGTGTAATACTCAGAAAATGTATGTGGGAAACAAAGACAATTTGACCCTGAAAGTAGTGAGAATAAACATGAAAGCCTTAAGTTCTGTCTTAGATAGAGTCTCAGTGTAAGAGACTGAGGCATACTGTGGTGGCTGCTGTAAATCCCCAGTCAGGGACACTCGGTGGAACTGAAGGAAGTGCCGCGGCACAGTAACAAATAAGACACCCAATTATATTATAGGCTATTTTATTTGAGGCTCTGGCATTTTTACTGGCTCCTTGCCTTTGCTGTAATGGGCTACTTCTCTTTGTAGTTCCTCATGTGTTTCTCCAAATATTTCTAGTAAATATGAAATCATTAAAATAGGCAAAAAATACAGCATAGACATGAGGTTTCAATGTTGCTTCTTGCTCTACTGATTTCCTCCTGCTTGTCTTCAGTTGTATCTGGGAATACTATTAAATGTCCTGAAATTGAGGTCAAGAGAGTTTTCTTCTTGGAAGTTTTATACTATGTCAGCTAAATGGACTCTGTTCCTCAATCAAAATGTAATTGTTAATCACTTCCTATATCTCAGTCATGTTCTCTGTAGTTCTGCATTGCTTATATTCTCTCATCAGAGAATGTTGCTCTCAAATAACTACTGAAATGCTGCTGGATGAAAGGTGCATTACCCAAAAGGTACATTAGAAACAACCTTTAGCCCAAGTGGGCAAATTAATCTCTCACAAAAAACCTAGTAATTCCCTTGGAGTTAGAGTTCATCAGTGCTCTGTGTAATTGTCTTGGAGATTCAGATTCACATCTGAACTCAAAGTGCACATTATCGTAACTATTAGAGAAAAGAAACACGTCTGTTAGTGACTCAGTCTTACCTTGGAGAAAGATACAAAGAACTACCTCACTTTAAACAGAGTTATTTTTTCATTTATTGTCAAGGTTTTAATTATACACTCATTGCTATAGCAGTGTGCACCTATGGAAAGAAAGTAGCAGAGGTCCAGAAAAATAACACTGCCATACCTTTGTAGGCAAAACCTGAATTTATGGTTCAAGAAGATAAATTTCTACATTTCTCCCTCTTGATGCTTAAACTTACTTCTGATTTACAGGGCACTCCCTTTGCTGTGGTTAGAGGGCTCCTAAAGCCAGTGTGACTGCAGGAGCAGGAACAGTGTGGCTGACAAGAGAGGGTCACTGTGATCTGAGTGAGGGCAGGATGGGGTCTGTTAGCTGTGATGCGATTGCATCAGGCAAGAGTTTATCTCCAGATCTTTTGAGTTAATATATTTTTAATCCCTGTGGTTAGATGGTGTTGGGATGCCAGCCTCCTGATTGTGATGCAGACATCATTTGATTATTTAGCTATGTACATACCTCACGGTGGTTCTTGGTGTATTTTTGTAATTAGGCATATCTAACTGTGCCTTGTTTTACTGCTGTAGGAAGAATCTCATTTGTCAGCAGTTTTAAGCTTTGCCAAATAAAGGCTTATTGGCAAACTTCACTGAGCACTCTGATAATAACCCAACTTTAGAAAACACACACCCTGCTGTGTTGTATTCAAGCCATGGTGCTGTTGAAATTAAAAGGGGAGACAATGCCTGCTTTCAAAAACTGGAGGTTCTTTGTATTCTAATAAAAGCCTAAATTAATGTTTTAAAAGGTTATTGCTATTTTTTACCAGCTAGCTGGCACTGTGTACAAATCTTATTTAGGCAAGGTCCTACGTTATTTCACTGTTTTTAACACGTCAGCCAGTATCATACTGCTATGGATAATCAGTTCCTGAAATTCATTAGTCCAACCTGTTAAATTCCTTTTATTTAGCTTTAATAGCAGAGTTATTTCTGTGTATTTCAGAATCTAATATGTGGTGTATATTCTGACAACACCAGCAGGGACCACAAATATTCCTTATATAACCTAAAGGACATATGTTTGGCTTATGGCAGAAATAACCTCATCATTCCTGTGTTTCAGGTTGAGGTGTCCATGTGAGGTCCTTTTATAAGAGCAGAGCAATAGGAACTATGTATAATTTAATCTCGTTGGCTGTTAATACATTTCCTTCAGCTTTTTACAGAGTGCTCTAGGAAATGGAAAAACACAGAGTCAGCTATGAAATTCTATGACATTGATGCAGTCAGGCTATAAAATATTCTTTGCATCTTAATTGCATTTTATGTAGCTGTATAACCTTGTGTAAGTCTTAACTCCATAAATCCTAGCTTCGCATCCTGCTCTGGCAGCTCGGCGAGAGCGGCACAGGAATGTTTCCCACAGTTCATTGCTCAGTTCAGTTGTGTGGGCAGAGCACAAACGTCAGGACTGTGCAGGGAACTTGCACTGAACTTTGTAAACTGCATTTTGCAGACAAAGGATTCTCCTGGTCCCTGTGGGTGAACCTGATCTCACATGAGGAGATCTGTGTCTGAGCTCTCTCCAAAAGCAGTCAGGATTTGACAGCCAGGCAAATGAGGGAGTCTGTTTTATGTAGCTTGCCTTACTTAGAGGTTTGGAGGAGAATTTGAGGGAGAAAAGAAGGTAATTTTATTGGGGTATAACTGTTAGAACAAAGCAGGACATGACAGGAGCTGAATGCTTATTGGTGAGAAATCAAGCCAAGGCCAGAATAACCTTTCAGGCACCATCAACCATGTGAAACACTGACATAATGCAAGTGTGCCTGCAGTGACGCTCTACCCTGCAACACCACAGAGCCTCTTGCTAGTACTTTCTGCCCTCGGATCACCCTCTTCCAGTGAGAGCCACATCCCCAGCCAGTGCCACACTTCCACACTGTAAAACAGAGGCTGAGAAAAGGAGACCTGAATGCAAAGAAGGGAGACTGTGGTTTAGAAGTGAAGAAAACAGTGGGAGGATCATAAAGTGATGATGGATGTGATCTGTTCAACTTTGTAGCTTATTTCTAATAATAGAGGTTTTTAGAATGGATAGACAGAACATAACAGGATCCAGTGATTGAAAACTGAAGCTGGATAATTTTAGATTAGAAATAATGCTCTGTCTACACTGCAGATTGCAGCACAGTGTTGAGATACATGAACATTAAATGAGCTAATTCAGAGAGCAAAAGCCATCCGACAGCAGTGACAGGGAGATCCCAGAATGGTAGAGCTCAGTGGAATTGAAGAGCCTGCCCAGAGGTCTGTGCTACTGCAGCCCAGCTGTCTAGCAAGCATAAAAATTCACTGAATATCCCCAGGCTTGACCCGTGTTCTGCAGTGGAGGCATAGCCCATGTCAGAGTCCTCAAGAGCAAGCATAGCTAATATTGCAACACCCCACCAAGGATATGTTGAAATTAGTGAGTGGCATGCAGTGTGCAGCTTTGCACATAGATGTAGACACTTTTTACATTAAGGTCCCTTTCTGGCTTTAGGAATTCTGCACAGCTGCATAAAGTGGATGCTGTTGAGGACCTGTTGAGAAGTACTTGGAGAGGTCAAGCCTGTTGGAGATTTCTGCTAAGACCCAAAATTTCCGTGTCATGATGAATGTTGATATTTAACATTTGGCTTTGTTTTATTTCAGGAGACTTTGAAATTCTGTAATGCTTTTTTATTTGGGAATACTTTCTACAGAATATATTGGTTTTGACAAATCAGCATTTCTGCAGTGGAAAATCCTTTTTGACTGAAATTTCCAACTCCTCATCACACAGTTTGTTGAACTTTACAGGTTAATTTTCATGAAGTTGCACAGGACTAGCCTCTGCAGGAGGAACTTTTACAGCCTCTTTTAGAGAACAAAAATAAAGAGGAACTGACTTTGGCCCAAAGGGATTAATTGGTACCCTTATTTCATTAGGTTATTTAAAGCAAAGATCTCATTAAACTTTCATTGGAATAATGTTAGACAAAGTCTGTAAGCTGCAGCTGTTGGGAAGAAGTGAGAGGTCAGCAAATTACCAGATGATAATAAAAAATAGTATTAAAGTCTGAGAGAGAGGGAATGGAGGTAGAATAAAAGCACAGACTGGACATTTGGGACTTTCAAGTCTGTGTTTTCATATTTGTTGGATATGTGACAATGATGTGCCATTTGCTCTCTTTAAGATCTCTTGAGCTATGGAGTTTTACAGAAGCTGAGGAGACCTCACAAGCCTGAAGTGTCAAAATAAGACTAGGTTGTTCTTGTGGTTCATCACTGAGGCTGTTTGGCTCTCTCCAGCCTAATTAGCTGCTGTGTCAGGAATGATTTATGTTCTCTTAGTTCACTCTGATGAAACTGCTCCACATGCATTGTGCAGCACTAATGGATTAGTCTTGGCACCCCCAAAGTGACTACATGCACATTGGGGTGAGACTAGGACAGCATGGGAGCATGGGCAAGAGAGCAGCATAAACCTGAACTCCACATGCCTTGCATCACTTGCAACCTTTATGTTTCTAAAGCTCTTTTTTGCTATTTATGTGGTATTAGACATCTGAAAATTCGATTGAAATGCATTTACATTGGTTTAGCCTAAGGAAGGGGTGAATGATGGTTAGTGCCTGGTTAGTTTTGGCCCACTTTCTCTGCTGTTTGGACCTGTGTAAAGCAATGTTTGGACTGAGGGGGTCAGACTCCATCCAAACTGCCTTCTGGGATGACTGTTGCCATGAGATGACATGTCCACAGTGCAGCTCCTTTGCATTCGAGGGAATGCACAGTTTGCACTGCAGCTGTAGGACACACTGGCCAGGGAGTGTTGCCAGCAGTCAGGATACCTGAGTTCCCATCACAGTTCCATGGCCCCATCCCTCCCCTTCCTTGTGTCGTCCTTCTTCTCCTCATCCTTCTGTGTGGCAGCTGAGATGGTTTGTGTTTAGCCTATCTCAGAGGGCCAACAAAGCCCTGGGCCCAGCTGCCAAGGGCCAAGACACCCAAATGCATCCACATGCAGGACTGTCTTCTGGTCTCTACCCTACACCACCATGTTTCCAGAAGGCTTACACAAATGTAACCAGAGACAATTTGTATCTGTGACAATTTGGGGAGAAGAAATATTCACAATGCTGTCTTGTTTCAGCATCATGTGCCAGCACTGCTTGCAGTAAGCGAAACAAAAAGCAAAGTAGCTTCTCATCAGGCACATTGTTTGCTAGAAAAATGAGATTTGATGCCCTGAGAATTAAAGTTGAATTAATTGCTCTTCCTTTCTGGGGCAGGAATGCTAACAGTTTCATACTTTGATGCCACTAAATGAACTTAATGCTTTGCTGCTGCTGCCAAAGAGGTCTCTGCTTCTCTCCCTTCCCCTGCCTGTGCCCCCTGCTGCTCCCCTTCTGCTGGCACTGGCAATTTTCTGCCCCCACCAGCAAACCTGTTCAGAAAGCTAAATCAGCAGAAAACTAACCCTACAGGAATGAGCAGAGAGCTGTCAGCTGGCTCAGATCTCCAGTCCAGCTTGTCTGAGGCCAGAAAAATGCCAGTGCATAAGGAAGAGTGGAAGGAGAGGAGCAGGACCATTTTCAGTGGTGGCTATCATTTAAATTAAAATAATTTTCCTATAGAGCTGTGACCTAAGACTTGAAAATGCCAAGATGAGCACCCTGCTCATATTTACCCTCCTAGGCAGTTCCCACCCTCACAGCTTAGACATCCTAACATGCTCACCTGCAGCTGCCAGCATCAGGAGATCAGAATTCCTGGCTGGAGGAAGAATTTGCTTGCTTTTTTTGTGTACTTACATCGCATTGCAAATGTTGGTTGTGTTTTTCCCTGAAGATTAAAAATCCTAACAAAGTGTACTGAAATCACTGAGCTTTTTCAGTTAGCAATTCCTGGCCAAGAGAATTCAGAGTTTTTTTCTGTCAGTGAGGTTGCAATCAGCACTTGAAATCTGACAACTGCTGAAGACCTGTGTAGTATCACTGAAAAAGGAATAAAGTAGTCATCAAGGAAAGGCAGGGAAACCTGACCTCTATCAACCAACAGCCCTTCTGCAGCCTGTATGTACACAGAGCTCTGACTCTCCATTAGCTTACCACCACTTCAGCAATTGTGCTCTTCTGATTACCAGTGATAACTGTCCATGTGCACACTCTCAGTTCCTGACAGATACCTGGAAATGTGACTTAGCTTAGCTGTCTGTCATTGAAGTGTAATTTAGTTTACAATGACTTGAATTATATCTCATTTGCTAGGGCCTATGAACACATGTGCACACATACATGCAGAGTTGCCATGATTGAGCTGACACATGCCAACACATCAAGCTGCAGGAACTGAGGTATGAGTCTGAACTGATTTCATTCATTTCAGCTACTCCCTCACATATTTGCATCACTCTCATAGTTGTTAATATCTCGGTTCTTCAGGAACAGACTTGCTTACTCTCTTGCCTTTGGAAAACAGTGCTTGTCCTTGATGTTAGCTTTGTTTCACCCAGACTGAAGCAGGGAGATTTGTCCTTGATGATAGCTTTGTTACACCTAGAGTGAAGCAAGGGGATTTGCAGGCTAACTAACATACAGTGACATGCAGTGTGTTCCCAGAAATGCATACACATGGTGAAAATGAGTGTGTAAGGCTCAACACAGCTCACTAGAAAACCTTTCTTCTATCAGTCCATCAGACATGACCAGTACTTGCCTCTCTTCTAGGTTTTTACATTGTGCAGGGTGTAGTAAAAGGTATTTTTAATATGTTTGAATAAATAGAGCTTGTTTCTATCTTCAGAATTTGGGGTTTATCTCAGAATATTTGTACATAGGACTTGAGATAGCCCAGCAGAAAAAGTGAGAAGGCCTTTGCCCAAAGTTTGTTTGTGTTTGCTCCTCTAGTGGTTGGACAGCCAAAGCCATCATCTGGGCAAGGCACAAGCACACACTCTCAGTTTCCACATGGACAGTGAATTGGGAGTTCTTTAAGGCCAAACATCTGTTGTGGCACTTGGTGTCCTCTGTGGGGCTGCTTCAGTCCTGTCCCCTGTGTCCCACACTGTGGGCTCTGCCCCTCATGGGGAAGACAACCAAAGGGCAACTTGACATTTCCCTCTGGTGCTTTTTTCCTTGATGGAGAAACCAGAGCATTCGTGAGTCAGTTCCTCAGTGTTGCCAACATCAGTCACTTGTAAATCATTAACTGGGCATCCAAAATCATGTCATTTGGGGCTGTTAGGGCTGTTGTGGTTTTTAGCTCTATATCTGTTGCCTCCTAGGTTGTAGGAGCTTTGGGTACCTTTCTTTTGTAGTTCACAGTTTACACAGGCAGTAGTTCCACATTCAACAGCAGTGTCAGCTGGACTGTGTCTTCAAAGGTGAGGAGATATATGTAGGATATATATGGAGTTTATGATTTCTTCAGCCACATTTTCATCTCTTGGCTATTTTTCTGCTCCCAAGCCTGGCTTATGAAGTATTTGAGTTTATAACCAGCCTATAGACATTGTAAAAAGACATCCTGAGCAGAGTTTATGTGCTCTCTTGTATGTTACAGTCAGCCAGAATGTCAAAAATGCCAAAAAGCCCCAGTTGTTGTACTCTTCAGTAGCATTAGGATTGCCATTTTGCTGCTCTGAATCACTAGACTCCAGCAGTGTAATGGCCATTAGATCATCCAGTTCACCTCTTGATCCATGTCAGATATTTTCCTCAGATGAAGTCTTGCATTCAGTTTACTATGTCGTAGTCTTTCCATTGCTTCCCTTGGAAAAGAGTGGATTGAGAATACTAGGAAACATCAAATCACATTGAGTATGTCATTCCAGACTGTAAACAAACAAAGCTAAAAATAATTGGAGGACCAGGTACAGTGGAAAGCTTCCACTTCCAAAAAAACTACCAAACATCTTTTCTAAGGGAGCCCTTGCATATCCTTGGACAGCTGTAGGCTTTTCTTTGTCAGGAATTTTTATTTAAAATGGTAAGGCAAGAAAGAATATGCTAGAAGCTCAGAACAGTGGTTTCTCTTGGAGAGATAGAAAATGAAGCAGACTTGTAGTTCTGCTTGTTTACATGTCATCTTTTCTTATTGTCAACTAATTGTAAGCAGAATCAAATGATAGGTATCTGCTGTGCTGGATTCCACTGCTCTGAGTTAGTTACACTAAGCAGGGAGGTTTGGGGTCTGGTTTTTAAAGCTGTCAGGTGCCAAATGGCATGCTTCACATCAGCCTGCAGTTGTGTACCTAATTTGCATTCAGTTATGCAAATTAAACATTTGACTTGAGTAATCAGACACAAATCAGCATGTCTGATCATTTGCACACATGCTTATTCACTTCATTTACTAAAATAAGCTAAATACTCAAACTAAGTAGATGGCTTAGTCCCTAACAAGTTTAGTAACCAGCTTCAGTATTTCTGAGGCTGGTAATGCTATTTCTTAATAGGGCAGCTGCAAGCAGTTAATATTACAGGCATTCTTTAATAAAATTTGCCTTGTGCATGTTTGCATGCCTTTAGAATCTGCTAGTGATGGGTATAAGGCTGCCTGAATGCATAGGAAGCCAAATGCATGGAAGTTTGCTAAAGCTGACCTTCAGTTGAGTTGTTGGCTGTTGGTATGCTAAAAGCAAGTAAGAAAAAATAACCCTGAGGACTAGTTAAGTATGCTCATAGACATAACCTAGTTTGAACAGCTTAGGCAAAAAGTACATCTACACAAAGTTGTTGCTTTAGATAACCCATCTGCATCCCTCTTGGTCAGGTACATGAAGTCCACAGTGGTGAAGATGGCTGGATTCCTGTGATGGTCAGGAGAGGAGCTGCCAAGGTCTATGTAAGGCATCTTTACTCACAAATGGACTCTTGCCCAAAAGGTCCAAGATGGTCATGGCAGTGACAGAGCCCAAGCAACAGGGCTGTCTCCCCAGCATCCATCCCANTCCAACCCAAACCATTCTATGATTCTATGCCACACAGCTGCCTGGAGAGCATGAGGCTGCAGGGAGTATTTAGAAGGCCTCAAATAATAAAAAACCATAATGTATGAAGCAAACTTGCAAGGCACTTCTCATTGGCAGGAGTCACACAGGCCTTGAGCATTGCTTGCTTTTGGAGGAGGCTGGGAAGCTGCCTAGTAAGAGCAGTGACTTCAGACTAAACAGCTCCTTTACAAACAATGTGGGTGAGAGATAAGTTTTGCTTTGTTTTGGCCCCTGCATTAATTGTGATTAAAAATAGAGCCCTCAGCAGTAGCATGCAGCAAAACAACTGTGGTATTGTTAGCTTTATCAGGAGAAACAGAGAGTGCAAAGGATGAAAACATGAGGCAAGTGGAGGGATTGGGACTAATAAAATGATGTCAGGTGCAGGGACTGGGCCAGGCTGGACTACTTGTCCCCCCTCCTGGTCAATCTACTTGCTCATTTTTACTGCAGAACAGTAATATGTTTTCCTCCATGCTTTATGTCTAAATGCAAGTTTTAACTTGTCAGTATTTAGTGGCTGGAGATGGCAAACCTGTTCTTAGGTCATCCATTCCCTGCTTCCAGTTCAGGATTACACAACTACAACTAAATCATTTGGTGTTCTCAAAACTTAAGCACTGGAAGTAAAATCTCAGCCCCACTGGGATGTCCAATAACAACATATCCATCAGTTTCAACAGATTTCACCCAAGGGAAATAACATTCCAGCTTACTCTGAAAGCCATGGCTGAGCAGATCTTTAAAACCTGGAAGTCTGCAGCACTGCAGATTCAGCCTCAGAGCTGCATAGGGAGATGCTTCTGACAGAGCAGTGCTTATGTTTTCTAGTGGTTTTTTTCAATGCTGTGATGGATAAATTTGGGCTTAGTGATGAGAGAGGAGTTTGGAAGCTTCCTTTTAGACAGTGTGGAACAGAATCACCCATGTCTGCAGAAACAGATCCCTTCATTAGCATTCATTAGTGGTTGTTATATTATGCCAGCACTCAATGATCTCTACCATGCCATAGCTCCATTTTCCTGGCTGTTACATGAATACACATATAACAAATGACATTTGCAGGCCAGAAGGTATGAGAACTTAAAAAGTTTCTTGTATTCTTTCCCAGTGTATTTTCTAAATGCTCACCCCTAAACTGAGAGCAGTTTGAAATGAACAGAGCTAGTTCATACACACATAAAAATGTTGTTATTTAAATCTTAGAGCAAGCATGAATAAGAAGTCTGGGCCAGCTAAGACCAGAGCTTTGTCTGGTTCTATATGTGGTCACTCTTAGTGGTCACTGGTAGAAGATAAGCATGTTAGCTTTGCCCAGAATGCTGTCCCAGCCACCAGCCATCTTTGGCTATGCATCAACAAATGGTGTATTTGCATTTAATAGCTTGAAGGGATTTTTCTTCAATGAATTTATCCAGTTGCTTTCTGAACTCATTTAAACTTACAGCATGCATGACATTTTGCTAAAGATAGCTCCAGTGCTGTGCCTCACATAAGGACCTTGTCCTCCAGCTTTTGCATTGGAAGATTCATCGATCTCTGTTCACTTACTTCATGAAGTGTGATTTATACCTTTGCATCATATTGCCCCCTCAATTTTTCTTTTCCTAGACTGAAAAATCTTAGTCTATTTAACTGGTTCCTCTGTGGAAGTCAGTTTTCCCCTCTGACTGCCCTTTTAGCCCTTCTCTGTATATTTTTCTTTCAACTATGTTCTTTTTGAGGCAGGAGGTGAATTTAAAGAGTGCTAGCATGATGTGTCTTTGCTTTCCTTTGTTCCTGTGCTGCCATTCAGCTTGCTGTCTGAGCACTTGCACTTCTGAGCACTGAGTTGGTGTTTATCACACTGTCTGTTCTGACCTTGGGATCTCATTCCCAAGGAGTAAGAGTAAGTTTAGGGACCATTGCTGTAGGCTACCTACAGTAAGGCTGCCTAAGAAATAGTAAGGACTCTTTCCCATATGCTGAATTTTATATTTGTCTATACTGAATTTCACCTGCTCTTCTATCACATTGTTGCTGGTCATCTCCCTTCACTGAGAAAACGGATAATTTCTTCTTATTCTTCCATTCTGCCTTTTAACCAATATGGAGAGCTTCCCTCTTACCCCACAACAACTTTGTTTCTTTAAGCATCTCTAACAAGTCATCTGGCTGAGTGCCTTTGGGCACAAGCTTTCCAGTTCAGCTATGTCAGCTGAATTCCTCTTGATCACATGCTTGTTATCTCCTTTGAAAAAGCTTACTAGAGTTGTGAAGTACAATTTTCCTTTGCAGAAAATTGGACTTCTTCAGTATATCCTTTTTACCCAGGTGTCACCTAAAGCTATTCTTCAGAACTGTTTCATGTACAATTTGTGCCTGGTAGAAGCATTTTCCCTAAAACCTTTTTAAAAGTTGGTGCCATATTTACCACCTTCTCATTTTCTGATGCCAAGATCATTTTCAGCCACAAGCTGTACACTAGAGTTAACAGTTCAGCTGAATCAAGACAAAAGTAGAAAAAGTATAGGTTTTCTTGTTTCCTGGCAAGGAAATCAGTTTTGCAAGATTCTGAATGACCTGGCATTTTAGTTTGCTGCTAATGTCAACCCATAACATTTAGTGATTATCTCCTAGTTTATCTTTTCACTGTTTGACAAATATTGTAGTAAAGGCTGACCTGTGCTGAGAGCACTGGGAAATCTGAAATGAAATGATGAACACAAAAGGGGAACAGTAAATCTGAAACAAAGTTAAATAAAACCCAGCAGAAAATAGAAGACTTGGAGAGAAGCAAAATAAAGCACTCCATTTTATTTTGAGTCATTCTCAACATTTTTCCATTTCAAAGACATCATTCTTCTCAGTGAAAACACAACTTTGCTGTAAATGTTTCTACCCTTGTTGGAAGTGAGGTTGCAAGAAAGCAGCATGTTCAGCAGTATCTGTTACTCATCACGTATGTTGTATATTTAAATTGATGCAGGACTGTGCTACAGAGGCTGGAAATGTTAAATAACATGCAAGTTTGTATTTCCTTGTGAACATAATTGTCTGACCTCTACAGCAGATGCAATTTGCCAAGATTTTCTTAACAAAGGCAGTGACCTTAGTTTACTACATTGTGTGAGTGTATTCAAGCTTTGGCACTGGCATTCACTACATTCCCTTTCTTTCCTCTGCAGTTTTGTGTATTGTTTGACTCACACTATTTACTTGAAGCCCAGAAGAACCAGCACAGAGTATCTGCTCCACCACACATATTGATTAGGCTGATATTGAATTCCAGTTCCTTGTTTTAAGAAGTTTTGTCAGTGTGCAGTCCTGTGGAGCAGTTGTTTAGGAAAGAAGGCTGCTGCAAGGTCAGAGGCCTAGGAGCCCTGTGGGACAGTAAATAGCATTGCAGACCATATACTGTTAATTATTTAACATGGCTTCAGATGGGTGATTTGAATTGAACTGTCTCATCTTTCACAGCTAAATAGTGAAGATGACTCAAAAGCTTTTATGGCCTAAATCTTCCAGGGTAATTTAACTCTGAAAATCGAGATGGTGGAGAAAACAGAAAAAGAAGCTGGATTTCTTACAGAGTTGAGTCATTGTCCCTTTACATTCCCTTTTCTTACCAACCACAGTGCACCCACCTCCTTCTCCTGTGTCCTATAACATCCTCATCAGGCAAAAGACATTAGAAGTCAGCTGAGTCAATTTGTAACTGTGCCAGCCTCTGCTGAACAAATACAGCTAGGTTCAACCAGCACCTCCTTTGTCTGTGCCCAGGATGGATGTTCTTCTCTTCCCAGCCACTAGTCTTTAGGCACTAATGTGTAAGAGCTTTGCTCCTCTGAGCCTCCTCCCAGTCTGACCAATCTGCTTGGAATTGACTCATTGTTGGCAGGAAGAGGAGGGAAATGCAATGACATTAAGCAACCAAAACTTCAGTGGCATGGTGCTCTTCCATGCTCATTGTCTCTGGAAATGAAAGGTCCCCTGTACCAATCATAAAGCCAGGAACATTCTATTTTAATATAACCATCATACTTAAAAGTAGATCATAACATGGGTGTGTCCTGCAGAGGTTCACTAATGACAAACTACTTCACATATGAGCTGCCCCTTAAAACTTCAGCACAATGAAGACCTTCCTACACAGTACAGAGAATCAACCTCTCCAGTTCTGTTATCCTTTATTCCTTTGCTTCATTCACTCTTTCTTTCTTCTTTAGTTCTCTGGGATCTTGCTGCAGATCTCAATTCAATGCCTTCTGTTCTCAGTCTAAATCATCCACTGCCACTCTTCTCTTATTCTTTCAGGTGGGTCATTTCCTTCTTTTTCCATGTCCTTTATATTGTTCCTTGTCCTTCTTTGTCCAGCCTTCCCATCATCTTCTCTTTTCCCTCTGTTTTCCTTCTCATCCTTATCTCCCTGCTTCATCATTTGCTCTTTTATTCTCTGTCTCCTGTTTCTCTGCTATCTTGTACTTGAATTGCACCATGCCTACATGAGCTAATGCCTTCTAAAATCCCTATTGGTCAGAAAGGCAACTGAGGGCTAGCAGGAGTGCTTGACTGGGCACCTTATAACTCAGCCCCAGATCTTCCAGGGGAGTTTAGACAGCTGCTCAGCTTTGACACTTAATCCCCGTTGATTTTGAGTAGAATTTAGGGACCTAAATCCCTCTGAGTGTCTGCTCCCAGGTCAGCAACATTATCCATGCCACATTGCAGCTCCTTGGCAAGACCCACCAATGTGTCTCAGTTATTAATGACAGAAGTGGCCAGGGTATGTGGCCACATTTCACTGTTCTCACATCATCTGCTTCCTAATCAAATTGCAGTTGTGCTGATTGGCAGGGATATACTTATGCCTGAAACCATGACAAAAAACTGCTGGAGGAAGAGTCCAAGATGGGATAAGGACAGAGCAATACAGAAACCTAACACTGTGGTGATGTAGGACAGCTAGTTTATGGATTGCCCAGTCTGCACACATTCTTCTGCCTTTTGCTCTCTCCAATGCTACAGCAAGGAGAACTTAAGGGAACTGTGAGTAGGAAGACAGATTTTCCAGTCCCCTTTGTAGGAATGACCCACTTAACAAATAATACAATCAGGGTATTTACCAGGGGTTTTTTTTGCTGCTTTCAGTAAGGGATGTTCAAAACCAAAATTGCTCTTCATTGATATGACCAGTGTCCAGATTGGCTAGCACAAAGGAGCTAGTCTTGTCCTCAGCAATCCTATTTGTTCAGGTGCCTGCTGTAGCTACCAAGCTAAATACAGAGGCAGAGACCTAAAAAAAGAAAAGGAACAAAAAGAGAAAGAAGGAAGGCCATTTCAGACAAGCCATACTGAGCCCAAGCAAGTTTCAAGCAAATTAATTGTGGAACAACACAGTGTATGATTTTGGCCTCCCAAAATGGAATATATTCCTTACAAAATGGGCATGCTATGCAGCTCTCTGACATTTCCAAGTGAAACAATAGGACCACTAGAATGGAAAGTCTGCAGGAATGGCAGACAAGGGAAGGAAGTTTAGGTTGAACAAAGGTTTTTTTCATTTTACAGCCCCTAGAGGAAGAGCAGTGCTGTACAGAAGCTGTTAATGATGGGCTGGATTGGACAGTGGAAACCAGTGCCAAGATCTAAATGTGTTTTGACTCCAAACTCCTCCCCAGCTGTCCAGATACCCTGCAGAACTTCCAGCTGGTGTGAACCCCACAGGCTTCTTGCACCAGCACAAAAAAAAAGGGTGGGGGGCAATCCTGTCTGTGATTTGCACACCACCTTCTCACTTGATAAATGCAATTCATTTGATAAATGCAATTCACTTGCATGAAATAGCAAATCAAGCTTTGTCTGACAAACTTGCAAGTTGACCTAAACTCTTGAGTTGTAGGAAGGAACTGTGCTGTGCTGAGGGCTTGCTCAGGTAACTATGGCAACTCTGCTTCTCCATTAGGCTTTGAACAAACTGTTCTTAAGTGAAAACAGCTTCTGCCTACCATTGCTGTTTAATAAATAATCTGCCAGCAGAGGAGAATTCAGGTTGGGAGACACTGTGCTTCCTTTCAACTAAGAGCTGGAAAATGCAAAAGTAAAATTCAGCAAAGCTGTTTGCAGAATTTCCATGACATGGCTTTGTTCCTCCAGCATGTAAACAAATCCCTCACAGACACCCCTGGGGCTCAGGGCCCCACTCCTCACTGCTAGTTTCCCAGCAGGTAAATGCAGAATTGGAGCTCATAATCTCCCTGTTGTACTTGAAGTCATTTCTAAGCTGTATGTCATCATTTTAGACCTACATGAGCAAAATCAGATGCTTCTTTGTATTAGGGAGTGAGTGAAAGAAAAAGAGAAAAACCTTTTGTCCTTGAGGACTGGCAGAGTGAGATTTAACCTGCATAGTTCTGCAATATGTCAAAGTTCATCAGGGTCAGAAAATATCACTGCACAGTTCCTGAGTGGGAGTGATGTTTATAGGCTTTTCTTTTACAAGTTTTGATTCTGCCAGGGACATTACATGAGAACTTATAATTTGTTCTTTATAACTAAGAGCCAGTTTTGAATAGTAGCCAGGCAGCGAGCAGTAGGAGCCAGGTTCTTCTTTTAGGCTCTAATGCAGCAAGGACTGGCCTTGGGGACCAATATGAGTTTTCTGTTGACTTCAGCCAGAGTTGGTTTAATTGGGCATCTCACAGGCCTAAAGGTGGACCATGATGCTCAACAGTGGCCTCGTTTCTTCTGCCTCTCTCTGCAGTAGGGTGAAGGAGGGATGGCCAAAGCAGTGCAGCTTTGCCCTGCTGCTCAAGCTTGTTGGTGCATTTTGAAGCCTGCAGCATCTCTGTTCCAGCATGTCTTGTACATGCTTTTATGACCTCTCCTTCACAAGGTAGAGTGGGCAGCATGATATGTAGGTGTTGTCAGAGAAATAGAAGAAAGCTTCTGGGGCCAGCTGAGCATCTTCCACAGAGAGGGAACAGGCCTTACAGATACCTAACAAGCTCTAAGTTACCTTTCAGGCCTAAGCAAAAACTGCCTCTGCCTTGTCTCCTGACCGTTGAGGAGAGCTGTCATCCCACCTGTGACCTTCTTTCCCTCTAGCCATGGGAATGCTCTCTGCAAGGCAAAGGAAGGCACAGGGGGCCACAGTGTGCCCTTTCTTCCCTCCCTGCCCTCTCCCTCTGTGAATCCCATCCAAGTTTTCCTGCCAATATCCACTGGTCTCTGCCAGCATAAACAGTGGCAGAGGGCCACAGGGGCTGCAATTCCACTTATGAGGAGAAGAACAATAAGAGATCAGTTTGGTCCAGAAAGCATATGAAAGTGGTCAAAATGGAGGTGTGACCTAAAAGAAGATCTAGAGAAATGGTACCTGTATGGCTCCTCTGAAGCAGTACAGAACCATGGTAGGGTCACCTCTACCTTGCCTAGCTCTGCAGCCTGAGTGGAGGACAGCAGCTCAGACCCTCTGAATGCAGGGTCCAGCTTCATCTAGGAGAACCACCTGCCTCAGCTTTGTCTGGTGAGTGTCAAGACACTGAAGCCATTAGTAACGTCAGGCAGGAGTGGAATATGGTCTCCACCCCAGGGCAAGTTGATGGGTGTCAGGACACTGAAGCCATTGGGAGTGCCAAGCAGGAATGGGACCTAGTCACTACCTCAGGACAAGCCAGGGGATCTGCCAGGGGCAATGCTAGGTTTAGTGAGATGTCTGAGAGAAGGGAAGGAAATGTGTTCCTTACTCAAACCCCCAAATTTGGAAGACATCGTCCACTCTGTCACATCTCTGTTTTCTCAGGAGCTGCTGGATCCTGAGATGAAGATGAAGGCTTGCAGGCTCATAGACACTATCTGGTTATTGTCTGTGAGGTTGTGATGTGGAGTCATTAAAAATAACTCTTCTTGCCGCTACCCAAATAACTCAGTAGGGTTGAGTGACTGTAACCCCATTTGGCCTTTTGTCATTCTGAGTGCTGCTGCTGGAACACTGCAGTTTTATGATCTGAAGAAATCAAATTCCACTCCAAACAAAGGCCAAGCCAGAGCCAGGGCCACATGCACATCTCTGAGAGAGCAGGATACTGGGTCCTCTCCAAGCTGAGGCAGCCCCAAAACCACCACGTTTGTGGGGAGGGCTCTGTCACTGGCAGTGGCTCAGCACCTTTCACCAGGACACTTGCCTGCAGCGAGGAAGTAAAGGTTTATCACTGCAATCTATCAACATCTGGGCAAAGTGTGCCTTTGTAAGTGAGATAAAGTTTCCACTCCTGATTTGAAAAAAAAGGAGGGAGAGGAAAGGGAGAGAGGTTCACAGCCTAAGAATCCTAACACTTAGATCTCTTAATTAAAGCTAAACTTTTGCTTTGGGGTTGCTGTGGTTAAAGCAGAAACCTGACAGCACAGGCTAAACAGAGAGAAAAAAGGCCCTTTTTATTTTTTTTTGCCAAGCATTAACTTTGGCCTCAGTCTGAAATGGCTTTGAAACTGCAGACACCTTCAGGTAAATGTTCTTAATAAAGAAAAAAAAAACCACAAAACCTCTGCTGCAGAACATTTGTAATCCTTCTGATTTAGATGTTTTAATAATGTGTGAGTTTATCTTGGATGATGGTGGATGACCTGGAATTAAAAGTATGGCCCTGCCAACATAAGACTAAGAGTCCAGACAGAAGACTTAAATATGTTAGTATAATATCTGTGTGTATATATATATATACACACACAAATATATAGACATATGTATACATGTACTATATAAACACATGTCTAAATAATCATGAACTCCCTTTAAAAATTATTTCAGCCCAAATTAAGGTGTAGACAACAACTGATTGGCTCAGACAGTGGTGCCCTGTGATGTATTCATTTCCTACTCTGGTGTGGTTAATTGGGTATTTCGATTTAATTACCACAGTCAATAGCACTTTCAGTTGAGTGTCTTAAGTGTTCATTTAATTTACTGTAGATTTAATAAGGCAGCAGTTGTATGTTAGAGCTGTTAACCATCTGGATGTGCTGCAAAGCCCATCTCTTCTCTTGGGTAGCTGGGGCCTGGTCCAAGACACACTGATGTCTACAACAGTGTTTCTGTTGACTTCAGGAGCTCTAGACCTGGGCTCCTCTGGGAGCAGGGAGTTAGACAGATGCCTCTGGCTGCAGGCTTCCTGGCTGAGGTACATGAGGGAAGTTTGATTGAGGTGCCATTTCTCCTCTATAGGTAATTTCATAAAGCAGTAATGGCAGGAAAAGCAACCCATGACTCAGGGCTTGGTAACAGTGAACTATGAGACTGATCCTTTGGGGTTAGGATTTTAAATGAAATTTTAATAGACTTCTCAGCCTGGCTAAGAAGGCCATGAGCTGGAAAAATGAAAATAAACATGCCAATTTGACAAGCCTTGTGCAACTGAGTGATCTCTTTTACCCCTGTCGGAAGGTCTTGCCTCCTACAAGTTGCTAGCTCTTGCCATGGATCAGGAAATGTGCAGGTCTGCAAGTTTTGAGATCACTAACATACAGGAGCACAAAAAGAGGCAAATATCAGCATTGTTTCTCTTGATTTCAGGGGTTCTCTTAAACAGGAGCATGGTTTGTTTAGGGAAAGCATGATATAGCATAGGGCTGTGATTATAGGGTCTGGACATTATGGTCTGGGAACCTGCCCATCCTATCTTCCTGCACAGTCCTGCTTGCTAAGTGGGCTTTGGTCAAATGGGAAAATACCACAGTATTGAATGTTTTAGAGATATAGTAGTGCCTAAAGATGCTGGTAGATACTTGAGGGGATTTCCAGGAACATCTGGATCAGGAGTGGCCAAACATAATGTGTACTTATATCCTCACCAGGCTATATGCCTTGGATGGACGAGAGGAACTGGGGAGAGAAGAGGGGGGTTAAGGCAGAGGATGAGTAGCCAGATTCCACAGTAATGTCATGGGACAAGCAGGAGGACAGTGTTTTGGGGGATCCTAGAGAGTGCCAACAGTGCAGGCCATGGTGACCCCATTGCTTGCCTCTTCCTACAGTCAGTGATTTGGTTTATCCAGCAACCCCAGTCACATACTCCCAGTTATATGATATTGCCCGGAGCCAGGGCCATAACTGGCCAGCTAGCAAGCTGCATATGACATAGAAGCCACAGGTTCTTCAGGGCTGTGGGCTCCCATGTTGCCCAGGCTTGAAGCCAGGCTGTGCTTAAAAACAAGCAGCAGAAACATTGGCAGGAACAGGACTGCAGCACATGAAATCAAGTGGAGGGAAATTCTTCTGCTGCAGAAAGTAGGCAAAAGGCAACTGGAGATGAATAGGCTGCCTGACAGTTGGCAGACATGCAGACTGTCTGCCATAGATGGTAATATAGGCACTGCAACTATTATGGCATCTAAAGGAAAAAAAAAAAAGAAAAAGCAATAAAAAGCTTTAACCTCTGCTATCCAGGGAAACAAACAGTGGCTTCAGATGCAGGCAGTGGAGAAAAGCTTCTGTGATGCTTGTGACAGGCAAATGGTTTAGCACTGAGCTACTGAGCTTCGAGATTGAGGGTCAGGAGTGCCTGAGTTTATGCTTTATTTGTACTAGTTACACAGCCAGGTTTAAAAATTATATTACTGCCATTATTATAATGATATTGCTATCTCTACTGTTTTTTTCTTAACACATCCAGGGAGCCTGGACAGCCACTCTTTATTTCTTACATGAATGTGAACGGCACTTAGATTTTTGTGGAGATCAGACACCAGACACATTCCTACATTCTTGTCTGATTTTCAGTATTTTTCCATGAGTCAAGGAGAACAAGAATGGGCATATTGTGTAAATGCAAAACTGACTTTTTAAACTGACATGATGAATTTCAGCCCTGCCTCTTTGTCTCCCTTCTCTGAGCAGAGGCTTTTCAGCCTGCCAGATTTTGTTACTTACTATCCTTGAAAATAGGGAGGGAAAAATCAGCCCTTGTTAATTCATTGTCCCAGTTACCTAGCAGTGCTGTATCCTTAAGAGCTGCTGGGTTGGGTTTTTTTTGCTCTTCAGAGATGGTGAAGAGCTGTTGCTTTCCTGCCAGCTCCATTGTGTTCCCTTAGTAAAAGCCTGCAATACTAGAGGCACTTTAAAAAGTGAGGAGTCTGTTGTAATAGACATCCAACAAGATTTCCTGCTGCAGTCTGTACTTCCAGTAAACACAAGTTCATAATCCAGATTTCAGGCTCCAGGGTTGGTTCTTAATAAAACACTGGTACAGGTCAGTGTAGCTGCATCTATTTACAGCAACAGAAAATGTGGTTCACTCTTGCATCGAGCATCAGGACAGATTCACAGACAGGGACATGTATGCAGACAAATATCAGTGTATAGGGGCTCCCCAGGATTTGAATTCCACTTGGAATGTGGCAAAACACTTTCCCACCTTTGTTTAGTAAAGCATGTATGAAAGATTTAACTCATCCATGCCTGTCAGATCAACAACTGCTTTAGAGACTGCTCAGATTTAGTCCATGTCCCAGGTAAGACTGCATGACCTACCTTTCCAAAGGCTTCTTCTAAGTAAAGACCACCATAGACAGAAGTCTGAGTGCAAACAAAGACTTTTTTCTAGACACAGATCTCTTTACATTTGTGCAGATATCTTAATAGGCTATAAGATGTGTATTCCCACACCATAAATGAGAATAAACATGTATCTACAAAAGCCAAGTCTAGTATAAGTAATACTCAAGCCAAGTTTCACTGAAGTGCTTTGATAACGCTGAGTTTTTGGTTGATCTTTCTGGGAATGGAAAGTTGGTGAGTGCCCTTTGAGCATGTTTGGCCCAAAGCTTCCTATCTTCTGAAGGAAAGGGGAGCATACAAAGGGTGAAAGGAGCTAATAAGCACCAAGAATAATGTGGTCACTTGTCCATTAGGAACCGGTCCGCTAGCTCCGGAGTTTCATATATAGCAGTTTGCTGTGCAGCCCTTTGACTGCAATGATTTCTAGTCACCATTAACTGATGCTGTAAAGGTGAAAGGTTTCATATTAGTTCTCAGAATGGAAAGTCATTTTTTAATCCAGTGTAGTATTTTTCTAAAGCATATTGAGATCCATATTTTGACCCTTAAATAGATGTCTGCTTTTCAGAAGTGCTGAATGTGCATCAGTGTCTTTGGGAGTAGAGCTAGAAAAGCAGGCTCATTATTAATGTGTTTGACAATGTCTAAATGCATGAAGAGTATTGTTCAGAGAAATATATAAAGTCCTTGTCATGGAACCTTATAATCAAGGAGAGAGAAACAAAGTCCAGCAAGGTCCATTTAAAGTCTTGGATGTCTCAATGGACTTTAGGTCAGGCTTAAGGAAAAGCATCATTTAGCAACTGGGATTCATCTGATGCAGAATCAGTTTGCTTGGTCAGTCCTTTGGTTGTTTATGTCATTTAAAAGCTACTGATCTAGTGCTTTCCCTGAAGGTATCTACATAGAAACAGAGACTGACATTTCTCAAGTGCATTGCCGTTTATGACTTTCATCTTCTCCTCCCCCTTATCACACATATCATTGACTTGGAAATGAGTCAAATTTATACATTTCCTCCATTCACTCTGCATTCAAGGTTTTCCAGTTACATACCAGATCTGTCTTCCAGGTGAACAAAAAAAGGATGAGAGACAAGGAACACAAGTTGCTAAGTCCAGAGAAGTTGTGGAGTCTTCATCCTTGGATGTCCACTCACCTGGACAATATCCTGAGCAATCTGGTATAACTCTGAAGGTAGCTTTGCTTTCAGCAGGGCTTGGACTACATGATGTCCAGAGGTTCTTTTACAGCTACATAATTTTATGATCCTAAAGGTCTTCGAAGGAACACTCCAATAAGACCTTTGCCACAATACTTTTCTTTCTGTGAATAGCATGGTGAATGAGTAAGTTGCAAATGAACTGTCTTTCTGCTGTGTTAGTGAACTGCAGAGATGGAGTTTAAGAGACCCAACTGTGGAGCTGTGTGAGTGCAGAATGTTTCCTCTGCATGATTTTTGGTGAGGGCTTACTCTAGGTGCCTGGACTCCCTTATCCAAGTTAACAGAGCAGCTGAACAGTTCTACTTCTAGCCACATCTGGTGCATGTGTAGGCTACAAAAGTGATGCAGCACTGATGCAACAAAGCTCATTTGTAGCTGAGAGATACTTGGAGCCCTTGGCTAAGCCATTTCCACTGTGTAGCCAAGAGGATGCTCTTTCTTCTGATGGTTGTGATATTTATGTCCAGTCTTGAAAGAGTGTGTCCCCTTGTGTTGAGTCAGGAAGGAGATGCCATTTCACATAGTCATTGCCAAACAGGGAATTCTTCTCATTTTGAATTTTCAAAGCCAGTGATCACAATTGCCTCTAGAAAAAGGCTCAAGGCTGCTGTGGAGGAAAATACAACTTTGAGAATGGCTGTTGTATTTGAGAGACCTGTCCTGACACTGCATGCTGAAAGGTTTTGAAAATGACTATTAAGTACTGCTTTTACTTTATTTCCTTCTTAATGGGGTGAATATGCATGATGGGGAGAGGCATGGGAAAATACTAATACAGGTCAAAACCAGACTTCAAGTGCAACAAGCTTATTAGAGATGTTCTCTTACCATGGGCCTGCAGCTGATCACAAACATCGCTTTTCCATTGAAGTTTTTGGCAGAGGATCAGGACTCCTTCCTCCTAACAAACAGCCATTTTGCCAGTTGCTTATGAAGAGTCTTAGCTGAAGTAGTGATGGAAGGCAGTGCTCACTGAAGGAGGTCCTCCTTGGCCTAGCTGATAGAGTCTGATGCTGGAAGCATGACTAACATGCTGAAGAGATCTTTTTTTTCAGTTTGCAAGTGATGACTATATCTCCAGTGAACTGTCACTTACCCTGCAGAAGACCTCAAGGCCAAACAGTTGGCATGAGTGTCTTGTGTGAGAAATTGATTTGCAGGAAGAGAAACAGTTCAAGTATTTCCTTGTTTTCCAAGGCTGGATGGATGACTGCTGTCTGTCTCCATCGATTGAACTTCTGATACAGTGCTGCAGAGGAGAGAGGTGCTTGGACAGGGAATAAAAGCCCATGTGTGGGCATGGGTATGTACTCTGATGAAGCTACAAGGCCTTTGAACAGCCAGTTTGGAAGCAATGCTGGGCCAAAAACCAGAACCAGACTGCTCTCAGCAGTCTTTCCTTAGGTGAAACCTACTATGCTATTGATCTCTGACAGGCAAACCAAATAGCAGCAGCCATCATTTTAAAGGATTAGGAGCTTCCTGTGCAAGACAGAATGTGTTTTTAATACTTTAAGCTGACTTATGAAACTGGTAAACAATGTGGAGGGTGGTGTTGGATGACCTCTTTTACATGCCTGATCATCCTGTCAACATTTACAATGCATTTGATATTTCCTTCTCATCGGGATAGGATCAGTTAAGCAGTTAACATTTCCCAGAGCTCAGGTTGCATTATGCTTTGTTCCACATTTTATGGTAATAAACATTGACATAAATTTCTGTAGATTTCACATAAAGTGATTGTTAATTTATTCAGAGTTGAAAAGAATCTTAAAAAATAAAAAAAGACAGAAAAAAAAACAAATCAGAAAAAAGAACAGAAAATACTTCTCCAGCAGACAAATACACAGCTTTCAGGGTAAGAAACACAGCTCTTTCATGCCTATTTGTTTTGCACACAGTAATGACTGCTACATTCTGATTAACAGTCTTGACCTAGTTATAGTGCTATTGTTTCTCTGTATTCCTATTCTTCTAAAAGACTGTGGCTAGACATGATATTTTATAATCCATCAGATGTAAAATCTGCATTAAAAAATATAATTATTGTGCTTCAGCAAGTTGGACCAAAGCCATGATGTTACATTTCTAGGCAGTATGCTGTGAATAGTATGGATGCATTTTTAGTTTGGTATGTTCAATTGGCAAGATATGTAATTTTTCCATAAGGGAAGGTAAATTATGGATTTCTAACATACTGATTACTATTCCAGCCTTGTTCCCAGCTAATGAGAGTTAAGTGGGTATTTGTCAGCCAAGGAACATCCTTATTTGTTACCATAAATTCAGTTTTAGTGGCATTTATTACAGTAAACAGGGAGAAAAACTTGTGTTCCCTCCCAGTCAGCATTATTATTGAAAGTTGTCATTCAGGATCAGGTCCTAAGTCCCAGGGATGGCTCATTGGGTCCAGCCCTGGCATGCAAAGGTGCTTTCATAGCATAAACAAGAAGGAGCATTCAGCATGTTTTCCTCCTTTGGAATTCTTGGGGGGTTTGGCCACTTCCATTGTTTGAATATTTTCTGTATTTTTCATATAACTCCTTTACCCCTTCCCCTTCCCAGATGCAAGAAGGATTTTGTTTACAGTGCAACCATAGATACAGTCAGCACATATTGTGGGAAAGTCTAGGAAGTCCAAAAGGGACCTTTTAAAGTAGATTTGTCTGGTGCTTCTCTATTACAAGCACAAAACCCAAAGCTGCTTTTTTAACATCAGAAGTATTACTCCACATGGGTTACTAACACTGCCTGCTTCACAAACAGAGTGTGGTCATCACTTGGGGTTTAAGTTAGCAGCACATGACAAGTTTCATCCCCATAGTTAGTTCTACCACACAAGCTAAGAAAGCTGCAAACCTTAGTAGGAGAATGTGAGGGATGGGAGAACAAAGGTGGTAAGGCATCTTCTCTTTATGTCTTAAACTAACAAGGATTTGTGGCTCCTGGGTGGTTAACCTAGCACTTCTGTCAAGCACTGTGCTCCTACACCTTGTTGAATGAAGTAAAAAGCAAATTCTGAAGGAAGTTCAACTGAAGAAGCTGCATGAAGTGCACAAAATGTAGAACTCCCAATGAAAGTGAAACTTAATAGTCCTTATCATTTCCTGCTGCCACACATAAGTTCTTTTCTTGGACATATGAGACAGTCAATCTGTGTTGAAAGGAATACAAAATGAATGCACAGAAAAGGATCAAAGGTATAATAAAAATATTGTTAAATAAGGGTAGTTTTGCAAAAACAAGGCTCTGAAATTTCTCTTTAAGGAACTGTGCTTTTGCATCAAAAAAAGTGTTTGGTTCCATTTTCTGAAAAAACTTCTGAGCCAGTAAAAAATACTCAATTTTCAGCAAAATCCTCTAGTTTTACAGTTATTAAAAAAATTCAACCAAAAAAAAAAAGGTGAAACAAATATCTTGGTTTGGTTTTGTTTTTTTCCAAAAGAGAAATTATTTGGCAGCAGATTTTGATGAGCCCTAATTATTTGCTCGGTGGAACTCCTGCTGATTTGGCATGGTGTCAGGGAGCATTAGAGAAGGAATTTCCCACTTATATCCCTTTAAAGACTCAGAATAAGTTTTAAATAGAAATTAATTGTCTCTTTGCACAGGACGTGGTGTCACACTGGGTCATTTAGACCAAGTCATCTCTAGAGTTTTACCTTCCTCTGTTAAGGTCCCTGAGCAGTCTGATCTGTAGCAGCACTGTGCTACCTTGCAAATGTGATCTCTGGAGGCTTAGCCTGTGCAGTTTTAACTTGAGAAAATCAATGCATCCAGCACTCCCTCACTGTAAGTGTGTGAACACATGCTGACTCACCAGAGCCTGCTCAGCAAAAGGTCTTCCAATAACACAGGCTGCCAGGAAATGCCTGTACTCTGATGGTTCATACAGTGCTGCCCACCTACCAGTGGGATGGAGCTGTACATGGAGGGCTTCCTTCTCTCCCACTTACTGTCATGTCACTCATTTCCCATCACAGAGCCTTTCAGTCTTATGCAGGTTTGAGATGTGTAATCATCAGCCCATTTGATCTGAGGAATGTCCCTGTATGTTATAGGAACTTTTGCCTTATGTTTACTGACCCAAATCAATCCTGGCTTGCCAATTGGAAGAGGTGGAGTTTGAAATCTGACAAGCTCTTTTATTTTTTACTTTCTGAAGAGTCTGTGCTTTGCTTGGGGAACACGGGCTCAAGTACTGACTTCCAATCAGTAGTTGAAAAATGTGATTGCTAGAAAACTGCAAAACAGGAATAACTCTGCAAACAAAACAGGAATAACTCCTGGGAATCAGTGCTGTGTAGAAGGCAGCATTCAGACAAAATACCAAGACAGAGAGGCTTGTGATGGACACTGCTCTCCTCGCTGAACAAACACAGATCAGTCCCCTGTGAACTGCCCTGACACATAGTTGGTAACAGCTTGATGCAAGCAGAGAGAGGGGCTTCATGCCTGTGGGCTGCTCACATCCTTCCCATGCCCTCATCCTCCACACCCCGAACTCATGGGAGATGTGAAATCAAGACCTTTCCAGAAGCCTCAGTGAAGTCCCCAGAGGGGCCCCTGCACCTTGGCTTCCTCCCTTGCTGTCATTTCTGCTACAAGGTGGGGACATCTGTTGACCAAGGTGTTGCCAGCATTCAGAGAGCAGCATTTGCAAGGGTTTGGGGAGATTGTACAAGTCAGCACTTTTTACTTCTCCTTTAGAAGTGCATAATGTCCTTTTAGGTAGGCTCTTTAGCAGAGCAGATGTCATGAAGCAGGAGCCTTTCAGAACGTGTTGAGGGAGGAAGCGCTTGGCTAAGGGATATGTCTGGAGATCATGGTGCTCTCCCTTGTCGCTGCTGCTGACTTGGACATGTCACCAGGCAAAGCACATCTGCTAGCAGCTAGTTCAAATACAGAAGAAAAGCAGCTACTACACACAGCACAGTGCAACATCTGTGTTTGTAATTGCATCAGAAAGCCTGGTGCAGGTGTTCTGAAAATTCAAAACCATTTTCAACAGCTCCCTCTGCTTCAAAATGTCAAGCAAATGCAAAATTAACTCAGAAAGGCATATTAACCACATAAAGCATAAACATATGCAGGGGATATTTATTCATTATCTGTGCAGCCTTTCTGTCAGCAGCATATCAGAAAGCAAAACATGCTGCCAAGTCATGTATTCTGATGACCTGGGGACTTCCCCATTTCCCAGGAAGATGAATTTGGGGGCACAAGAATGATTTCTAATAAACAAACCGACAGCAAAGATGATGGTAAAAGGAAGTGCAGCTTACTGGGTTTTTCTGTGAAGGAAAGTACAGTGACTCATGTGTCAGAAGGAACACACTAACCAGACAGTGCATATACTTTGCAAGTGGCCACCCAAAACTACCACCTCAGGTGACACCTAATGACAATTAGTTACTCTTGAAGGTACGAGGGCTGAGGACTTGTACAACTGTGCACCAACATGTCTGTCCTTATAAAATGGAAACATGGATCTGTGATTCAAAACCTGTGCTGGAAACTGAACTGGAGACATGAGATAAGATTTTCAGTGCCAGAGAGAAATTACAAGCTTTATTTTTAAGGGCTAAACTCAGTGACCTGCTGCTGCAATGGAAGGATTAGGTGGATACAGAGGAAATGTGTATTTGTTACTTGAGCTCTTCCCAGGAAACTCACTGGTATTCACACTTGGAGTTATCTGGGAACAGCTCTCACCTATGGATAAGCCTGAAGTTGGGGGGAATGAGTGCCACAGTAGACTATTAGATGCTTATGAACGCCCAAGGTATGACAGTTAGTACAGGTGTCATTTTCTCACTGGCACACACAGGTATTTGTCAGATGACATTGTCCTCTGAGGCTGGTGCACAGGTGCAGAAAGACAGACCATGAGCCCCTGTTCCCTACAGAGTTTCCTGACATTGCTCACAGCTGAAAGAGCAAGAGCATGGGTGCTGAGTGAGGGCTGTGTGCTCACTGCTCACTGCAGGCACCTTGGACGGGTTCAAAACAACAACTGTGCTCAGAGCAACTCCACTTGAGTGTGTCTACACCTTACTTGAGGACACATGCACCAAGTCCAAATTCTTCAGCACATGGGACTACATCTTTGTTTTGTGTGTGCAGAGTGGGAATTGGTGTGTCTAACTGTGGAGAGGAGTGTAGCTCAGGTGGATGGAGCCATGAACTTCCTTTCCTTTGGCAGGCCCACAGGGCTGTGAGTAGGTGAAAGCATTGCTGTAAATATTCAAGTAAAAGGAAACAGAATTACAGTCCTCAGAGCAGTGTTGCATGGACTGTGTGTTTTATAGTAGATGTTTCAGGACATAAACTATTAGAGCTTAATGTATTAATATACATCTCTGGAAAATAATCTGACAGTACATCATGGGCCAGGCCCTTGGCTGGCATAACCTGACATGGCTCTAGTGGTCTCATTTTCAGTTTTGAAATTAACATCTGACATCTTTAATTGTATACATCTCTGACCAGTAAAAACCTATGGATGCCTGGATCTTGTATGTGCCATCAAAACGTCTCCTAGGACCTCTGGAGCCTATAGCAGTCAAAAATGGTCTTTTGGATCATATACCAAAATCATGAGAGTGAAATCCTGCAGCACTGTGTAGGCACATTAGTCTCTGCTATCTAAAAATTCTGAAGATTTCTCTGACAGTTAGATGGGAGCAGATCTGGGGCAGCTACAGCTCTGGCTGCCTCCCTCTGCTCACACCCATGAAGGAAGGGGGTCTGTGATCAAGAGGAGGCAGCAGTGCTCAAAAAGTGCTGATGGCTACAAGGACATGGGTGACTGTGGCAGAGATGTCTCACAACATATTTTCCTACAGTTCTGCAGTTTCTTTGACTGAGAAAGCCCAGAGTAGCTTTTTATACTAAGCAATGCCTATTTGCCTGTTGCCTTTCAAGATCTTTCTAGCAAGTAGACTACAGATTTCTTCTTCAGTGTCATCTAATGATTATTTGTTTTGTCTCTGTGTATTTCAGCTGCAAGGCTCTTTGAAGAGAAAGTTGGTGGTAAATCTGTCGCCTGTCAACAAGAGACCCAATGGTGTTTCAGAGAGCTCTTTCCTTGACATTAAGAGGATAAGAGTGAGTGATAATATCTCAGTGGGACAAAGTGGACAACATGTTAATTGCCAAAGCCAGTCAATGTCAGGAACTATGTCTGTGGTGCAAGGATCACAAAGAAAGGCTAACAACCTAGCAAACAATACCCATGCTAGTGGGAATGGCATGTTTAATATGACTTTGAAAGAGGTAAAGAAAGAACCAGGAGAAGCAATGTCCTGCAGCAAGCACTTAGATGGCCAGACATCCCATGAGAACATGTTCTCTAACAGATATGGGGAAGACTCCTGGGAACAAATGCTGGATCTGGAGCTTCAGGAACTATTTAATGAACTGACTAACATACCAGTGCCACCAATGAGTGATCTTGAGCTAGAGAATATGATAAATGCCACAATAAAACAAGACGAGCCATTCAACATTGACCTGGGGCAGCAGGGCCAGAGGGGCCCTGCCAGATCTCTGCAGATGGAGAAGATGGTGATAAAAAGTGAATATGCACCAGGCATGAATCAGGCTCCTGTGGGCTCCCCACAGATGAGGCCTTCTTCTACAGGTCCAGCCTTCACTATGAGCACCACTGCCATGTCCACCTCTTCACCCATCCCTTCGGTGCCTCAGAGTCAAACACAGGTATCGCAAGTTTCTTCTGTGCCCAGTCGGCCATTGCCTAACTGGCAGGAGGTGTCTCATGCACAGCAGCTCAAACAGATTGCAGCCAACAGGCAGCAGCATGCCTTGATTCAGCAGCAACAGCAGCAGCAGAACCAGCCAGCCAACTGGTCCACTCTGTCTCCATCAGGACCATCTCCTGGACCCTTTGTGCAAGAGAAAATCCCCAGCCCTTCTTTTCGCCAGCAGCAGTTCAGCCCACAAAGCTCAGCTATGCTTGGGGTACCAGTGAATGGAAACCAGTCAAAAGGGATGAACAACTATGTTTATAAACCAACCACTCCCCAGAGCAACCCCATGGACATAATCATGCAACAGAAGCCTCAGGACCTCAACAGAAACTTTATCAACAGTGCTCAGACACCACTAGAGCAGCACCATGGCAACACAAAGCCTTTGTTTCACTTTAACTCAGAGCAAACAAACCAGCAGATGCCTTCAGTTTTGGGTTCCCAAAACAAGCCTGCCCTTCTGCACTACACGCAGCAGGCACAGGGTTCAGCCCCAGTGCAACAGCCACAGCAACAGCAGCAACAACAGCCACAGCCACAAGCTGCTCAGCCTCTCCCGAACCAGCCTCTTCAAAGGCCATCTAATGTACCCCTAGCAATGCAGCAAAAGATGTTGCTTCAGAAAATGCAGCAAAGCCAGCAAATCTCAGGTTTGCAGTATTCAGTCTCTCAGCAGCATAGACAGGTAAGGCAAATTCTTCTTTATTTGTTACAGAATTATTCTGCTCTGAGCTTTTCCAGCCTGACCTTGTTCTTCCAGGAGGTGTGTATTGGTGGCAGATAATGACCATTTCAGCAGATACTTCTGCAGAGCTGGTGATGGCACATTTAGGACATTTTCAGATATATTATGGATGTACATTTATAAGAATTTCAGTAAGATGTTCATAACAATTCTTTCATAAAGCAATGAATATGTCACTACTATATTATGTAGATACTTGTCAGAAAGTTTGAACATTCAATCTCACTATTCACTGGAAACTGGAAACCAGGTGCAAAGCAAGTAAAATGTGTTTGATCTTGGGATGTTTAAGCCACTCTAGGTAGTTTTGGTGGGACTTGGGCTCAACATATTTGGAGGTATGGATGGGCAGTATAGGTGTGGAGATCATTTGTGAATGTGAAAATCATCTGTAAGAAACTACTGAAAAGTGAAAGCCTAAGTCTTCCATAAAGTCCCAGAGAAGCAGCATTGTGAATGAATCATTCAGAACTGGAATTTCTTTGCCAAACTATTTGGATGAACAGTCCAACGTTTTAAAAAAAAAAAAAAGTAAAGTAAATATAGTTGTATTCATGGATGCTTTTCTCCTTTTAACTGTTTAAAATTCCCTGACCAAGTAACCATGACTTTCTCCAACAGAAAATCCCTTAGCAAGAGGTACCAGGTGAAACCAGTGAGTAGCTTTGGGTGGGGAGACACTGCTTTGTTGGAAGATGCTGGAGAGTGAGCATTGGTAGGGAACAAGTAGAGCTTTGTTGTTTTACAGGAGGTCTCTGCTAGCTGTTCCTCTCTTCTTAGGTACATGTCCCCCTTCTCTTAATAGACTGGCAGGCAGATGAATTTTAACAGTTCCTCATTCAGCCATGATGAAGCTTCCAGCAATCTGTCAGCACAGGAGAGACAAGCAGGATTTTTGCAAACACTACTGTATTTCTGAAAAAAAAAAATGCTAGGTCACATTCTGGAAAGGAATAAAACCACTGAAAGGAATAAATCCACCATCTGATTGAGACAATTCTGCTCTTGCTGTGTGTCCTCTTGGGCTGCTGTTCAGGGAGACAAGCCACCACGATGGTGCTTGGCAGCTTGGCTGTAGTAGTATGTGCAAGGTTTATCTTGAATGTAGTGGCATCTCTCGCTTGTGAAGCCATAAGATCTTTTGGCTTTGGAAACTTGGCCTAAATGAATTTTGCTGAGTTCTAAAATTTAGATATTACACCAAGTAAGGAGTTTTGCCTATCATAGAATCATAGAATGGTTAGGGTTGGAAGGGACCTTCAAGATCATCTAGTTCCAACCCGCCCGGCACAGGCAGGGACACCTTCTACTAGATCAGGGTAAGTAGCTTTCCAAGGTTTCTTGTCATCTGACTACTTTCCACAGGTAAGTCTGCAGGACATGGCTACCTGACCCAGAGCATAGCTGACAAGGTCAGAAGCTTTGCAGACACAGATTACAGGGCCTTTGCCAGAGTGCTGGTTTTTCTATGCTTTACAGATGTAACTGCATTCTTCAAGAGATCCTTAGCAGTTGTTCCTAAGTTCTGCAGAAATTCAGAAAGTCAGGTAGGTCATAGAATCATAGAATCATGGAATCCTAGAATGGTTTGGGTTGGAAGGGACCTCTGGAGCTCATCTAGTCCAACCCCCCTGCAGTGGCCAGGGACATCCCCAACTAGAGCAGCTTGCCCAGAGCCCTGGCAAGCCTCACCTGCAATGCCTCCAGGGATGGCAACTCAACCACCTCCCTGGGCAACCTGGGCCAGTGTTCCACCACCCTCGTGGGGAGGAACTTCTTCCTAATGTCCAGTTTAAATCTACTCCTCTCCAATTTAAAACCATTGCCCCTTGTCCTTTCACTCAAGGGTCTCTCAAGAGTATCCTGTAGCTGCTGGAACAAAACTTTGACATAAAATTGGCCCATAATTTCCAGAGTTTTGGGTAGTTTTGAACATAACTGTTCACCTGGTAGTGCTTATGAGTTCTATGGACTCCTTTAGCACCTGCATAGCTGCAAGAGCCCACCAACCCCTTGGTCAGGGCCTGCTTGCCCCGTAAGTCCTGTCTGAATATTAAATCAGAGTGGGAGGAGACACCACTAATACAGACAATAAAGACAACAAAGGACAAAGCAACCTCATGAGTCAACTCCCCCTGATTTTAGCAGTGGGGACATGATCTCATTTAGGCTGCACAGTCTTAATTTCTGGAGGATCATCTCCCACCTACACATCATTAACAGTAATGCATGATTCATTACCAGCATTTACTAATTAGCTGAATGATTACAATTTACTTTACACGTGCTCTATTTCTTTGTAAGGAATCAAAGTTGGATTCCCCTTGGTATCATTCAACTCATCCTCAGAGGAGTTGTGAGAAGGAATTGTGGACTGTTAGGGCCATCTCAGATGGCTGGAGTGCCTTGTAGCTGTAAATGTGAGTGCACATTCATAGAGGGCTACTGTGACATTGCCATCACATCACACTGACTCAAGCACTATTCACATCTTCAGCTGCCCTAGCTCACCCTCTGGATTTTCACTCCCCAAGCTTTAAGATCTCATAAAACCACAACCATTTGAACTTGTTTTTTTCAGCCCAAGCTGGCTAACTGGAAATGGAAGACATAATTTCTCTGCTTGTCACATTCACTTTGTGTCAAATCAGAACAAACTTATAGTGGGATTTCCTAATTAGATGTCTTTTGCCTCTAGGGAAAAGTCATCAAAGTGATGGAAATCATCTTTTATCTGAATGAAGGGTTTGTTTGCTCCTCATTTTCTTGGTTGTTGTAGGATTCACCTTACCATTGTCTACTGGGATGCAACATATGCAGAGTCATGAAAAAAAACTGCTGGAATTCAACATTTCTCTTTGTTTATGGAATAATTAGAAGCTCCAAATTCTTGGGATCCTACAGCTCTTCTACCATCCTCAACTGCAAATGTAGCCAGTTGGAAAATAGAATAGAATAGCATAGAACAGAACAGACTAGAATAGAATTAGATTATTTCAGTTGGAAGGGACTAGACAATCATCTAGTCCAACTGCCTGACCACTTCAGAGCTGACCAACAGTTAAAGCATATTATTAAGGACATGGTCCAAATGCTTCTTAACCAGTGACAGACTTGGGGTGTTGACTACCTCTCTAGGAAGCCTGTTCCAGGGTTTGAAGTTTCTTCTTGCCTTGCAAAAGGTGGACATGAAGTAGAATGATGAACAATTGAATGGTCCTCTCAGGCCTTCATAAGAAGCTGTGTAATCCACCTTGGTTGAAAAGTTCCCCATGACTGACTGAGACCAAAATACTTGCAATGACCAAGGTGTGAAAATGAAGAAGAAAGGTATTCCTGTGGAGCCAGTTTGTTCTGTAACCTGTAAGAGGGAGAGAGACACTGAGGGCTTCCCATAATTCTGTGAAGATGGGTTAGATGTACTCTCAGAGTCTTTTTCCACTCTTTTTTATAATGGGCAGTGTTTGTAAGCAGGGCCATAGCCTGGCTCCAAGAGAGTGAGGAATGACTAAAGGATTTAGTGCTTTGGTTCTGGTTAGAAAAGCATCCAGCTTTATCTTTTACAGAACTGGATTTCTCCAAATGACTGCAAACTGCAATCCCAGCTAAAGCAGGCTTTGCTGGGGTGACTCCAGTCTTAACTGGTTTCAGCTAGACTGGAAAAAAAAATGTTTTGTTTTGGGTTTTTTTTCTTTCTGGAACTGGTAAAGAGATGGGAAGGCATAGGGATTAGCAGAAGTATTGGGAGCTTCACAGCCTAAGCGTGAAACAAAGTGGGAGGAGGGAGAGTGAGAGCAAGTTCTGGCTATCCATCCTTAATCCAAAGCCTCCTGCTCCTTCCCAGGTTATACTTCACTGTCATACACTTGCAAATTCACTCCAGGAATGAAAACAGACTAACTTAAAGCCTGTTCCCAAAGCTGCAAATTTGTCCCTGCTGGGTGTTAATTTAACTGCTTCCAGGGCACCAGGATGTCTAGTAGTGTTAGCTTTGCTTTCTTTTTATTCCCTCCCTCCTCCCCCCACACATCTGGTGTTGTGAAAACTTCCAAGGCACCACACAGAAGAGTGATGTACTGACCACTTCAATGTTAACCCTTTCTGCCACATGCCATGTATGAATCTGCCTGTCTCTCCATATAGCTGAGTCCATAGGTGGCATGGGGTCCACACACTCTAAAATGGGTCTTAGTGGTGTTTCACAGGCTGAGAATTGAGCCTTTCTTCAGCTACATCATCCTCTGTTTTCCCTGTGAACAAACCTGGCTAAACTATAATACCTGGACTTCAGAAATTACCAGCAGGAAGAAAAGGTTTGAGGCAGGGAGAGATTTTTTTCCAAAACATTTGTTTTTCCTCTTGCTTTTATCTGATGTTGCCACTTCCCAGCGGGGAGGACATTCAGTGCAGTAGTTCCACTCACATTATGGCAATCGATGGCCTTTTCCTGTTGGTTTTTGATTGTTACATTTGTTTTGTAATGGCTTCACTAACTGTTATTCTGCTACATGGACAGAACCAGAGCAAATTCAAAACAATCTGGGTGTCTCATTTCTAGTCATAGCTGTTGTACTTTGTGTGACCTTCTCCACTTTGTTTGCTTTCTGTCAAACAAGTTGTTTGCATGACCAACTCTCTTGTTTCACTAACATATTCCTACCCATAGCATACAGACTGGCTTGTTTTGTCTTTGGCGGGCAAAAAAAGCCAGAGGTACTTGGAACCCGGATTCCTCTTCCATGTTGGNCTGCCTGTTGTGCAATGGCAACCTTATGGCACAAGGAGGATGCTATCTTCCTCTCAGCCCTATCATTGCTTTTAAACCTGCAGCCTTCCATTTGTACTCCCATCCCAGTGACTGTCCCTAGTGCCTCTTCAGCTCTCAACTCTGGGGAGCTGAAACACCATGGAGAAATATCTCACAGCCACGTAGGCTGCTGAACACACTGAGTAAGCAGCAGTATCCATCACACTGGTGCAGGAGACCCAAATGTGCCACACTCCTTGATTTTGGCATCTTCTCTTCTCCATCTAGAGTTTCCACTGCAGAGTTTTGTTTTTTAAAAAAGTGAGTAACTCTCAATCCACAAATTGCAGGGTTTTTTGGTAAACATGACATCTGCTTCATGGGCTAAGTACAGCTGTGTTGTCAAAATCTTGTTGTGTACTCAAAGTGCTGTTGAGGGTGACCTTTTTCAGAAGTAGCACTTCTCTGTGGGCCAAGCTCTGGGGCCCCAGGCAGTGCTGGAGTTGTTCTTCAGAAGAGTTTTCCATAACCATATATATATACAGCATTAAAAAAAAATCTTCAGATTTTTAATCCTCCTGAAATACTTTCTAGGATGTTGGACCTGAAAATACTAGTGAAATTTGGTCTGTGGAGATACATTCATTCACCTCCCTATTAAACCTAAGAATTTGAAAGCTGCAAGTAGCACTTAGTGTCCATAGCCAAATTATTTATGCAGATCTGGAGAATGTGAGCCCAAAACCAATATAGCTTTAACATATCCACTCCTGGTTTTCTTCTAACAAGTTTTCCAACCAGTGCACCTAGTAACCACCTTTGAAATTGGCCACAAGAAAACCTAGACTGGAAATCAGCAGCACATCCCCAGCAACTGGAGAAATGTTTTGGCTTTCCCAAGCAGAGTGCTGGTGGCCAAATACCTAATTGTTTTTAAGATAAAATTTAGAATAAATATTAGATGATATATGAGAGCAAAGCATTCCGTTTAAAAATCAGATCTCTTTCTACTCCTTTACTGTCATACAAACACAAGATAGTCCTCTGGATAGGGCCTCATGGCCCTTTCTTTGAAGGAACCAAGTGGGGAGCTGCATAGGCCACTGCTAAGCAAAGTGGAGGAGAAGGCATGGCTAGAGACACCAGATAGACTTAGAGATATTTAATTGTAGCATTCATTTAAATATATGGCCTTCTTTTTTTACGAGCTCTGAGGATATTTTCCCTCTTTTCCTCCCAAAGAATCCAAAGCATAGTGAAAGCTCGTCAGTTGGTACAGTAATTGTCTATAAATTTGCAAATGAATCATTAATTAAAGTCAAGCTGTGAAAAAAATTAGAGAGCCTAAAAGATCTTTGAACATTTGTGTGAAGATCACTGCTCTTGAACCAGGGACTATAGAAATGTTTGGACTGTTTGCTCAAATGGACACAATGTTAATGAATCATTTTAATCACCTTCATTATAGTGTTTCAAACAGAAGAAAATACTATGCAAAGCTAAGCCTGAAAAAAACAATGGACAAAACCCAGAGGCAGTTGTGAGGCTGCTAATTAGATAACTGTCTTGATATTGGCATTGGAGCCTCTGGATCTGGACAACACAGTATGTTACTGTCAGGGCAAGGGAATGGCTGCTGCCCCATATCCTCTAGAACAACATTTTCAAGGTGCCTCTTGGTTTCTTGTGCCCTCGAGGGTAAATATTTGGGGTAGTCTTTATTGTGCCTTTCCCAAATTTTTCTTACATCCTTAGTCTTTTTGTGGCAACAAAACGGCAGCAGCTAGAATTATGCTGTAAAAAAAGATGTGACATGTCCAGATTTTGTGTTAGTTTAGCCACACAAATGCTACAAGCAAAAACTAAACCGAATAAAATTCATGCACAAATCTCAGTAGGAACACTGAGATAGCAGTGATAGCAGAAGTAATGAAATTATGGAATATATGCTAATTACTTTCTACACGCTAATTCATCCATAAAGCTTCTGTGAAGTAACTGTTAACTGTTCTGTAAAGGTTAAAAATTGAGATGATGAGATCAACACTTCTTTTTTAACAGAGCTGGTGGAAGTAAAACATTAGAAATCCATGTGGCACATCTAAATATGTGTCTTGGTACAAAGTGACTGAGTCAAGGAGAGATGAAGTGGATCAGTACTTGAGAAAACACACCATCTATTTAGATACATTAAGTATGGCTTTAATTTTAATCTCCAAAATAGGAATTCAGACTTACCTTAGATTATAAATTTTTGACCAAGCACTCTCCTGTCAAAAATTCAGAGGGGCAAAGATTCCTACAAATGTCGATGAGGAATATCACTTTCAGGGAACTTCCATTTAAAGATTTAGAGATTTCAGCAACCAAAGAGGTCAGAATTTAATTTCATTAATATTTAACTATATATCACTTAAAGCAGTTTAAAAATTCAGAGGTTTACATTCCATGGTGAGGCAGACTTTCTGTGTCAGTACTCCTGTGTGATCAAAATGAGCTCATCTATGCTAGAGTAGCATCCTAACCCTTCACAAAGTGGCACATAGATGCAAGGCAAGATCTGCACTTGTAGATCACAAGAGAAAATTATTTCATGCTAAGGCTTCTGAATTTGTATCCCAACTGTTTTGTCAATGCCCATTTACACAAAAGACAAATACATTTTCATGGATGATGATGCTGAGTGCAGCTCTGCCCTTATGGAAGTGATAATCAAGATATTGTTTATAATTGCTGTGTTACATAAACAACACTAAAAAAAAAAAAGAGGCACATTTAAAATTTGAAGTTCAAAACAATGCTTTCAAAGCTTAGGAAAAGCAGGTTTTTGCTCCTAATTCAGACTCAGGTCTCCCATCTTGTCCATCAGTTCAGTGTTCCTGAGGTCCTGTGAGAAACACAGGGCAAGTTCTGTAGTGAATGAGCAGGAAACAGCAGAAAAGGTTATTAATGCAAAGAATGCCAGAAATGGTGCTTGCTTTGGGGGAATTTATCTTAGTCATGTCTTCCACAGTGAAATTTAGAATCACCTAACCAACCAGCCCCTCGTTGCAGCAGTATTTTTGCCAGTTGACTGGTGTCCAGTAGACATTTTAGCCCAGCAGTCCTAGGGCTTGTGAAAGTGGACCTAGTGTTTGCCTTCCAGCTGGGAGAGCAGAGATGTGATGGGGAGCCATGCCTCTTGGGAAGGATTTCTTTTTAAGGTGGCAGCTCTAGGAGCATTTAGCATCCCTAGCAGTTTCTACTGGAGTATGTGCCCCTCCTGTTGCTGCCTTCAAGGCAAGTTTAATGATCATTTTCACAGCATGGAAGAAATGCCCTGAGGAACACAAGCAATGGACAGGAAGTGGTGATTTTCAGCCATTTATAACTGATCCAAGCTGAAATGACCTTTCATAAAGAAGCCAAAAGCAATAGTGCCAAGGTACTAGCCTTGAAGTTTCTTACCAAAAAAATGAAGAAAATTGGATTTTTTAACTAATTATTGCAGGATCCCTTTCAAGCAGATTATGTAGAGCCCTCATAACACTAATGGCTGCTCTTTAAATTATGTTCAAAAGACTTCTGCTGGTGACTAGGGTGATCTGTGGAAATAGTGACCATGAAACTTGCTCTCTTGCTATTGCAATTTCCTAAGCAAAAATACTGTGTCTGATTCTTCTTCAGGCTAAGATCCCCTTTATATCATTATAACCATAGAAAGGAGCCTTTAATTGAGGAAAAATTTCATTTCGTATTCAGGTCACTTTGGTGTAACAGGAATCAGGCTTTAGGTGTTCCAAATGCTCTTTTAAAAAAAGAGACAACAAAGTGAAAAGTGAACTCTGAGCTATTAATTCAAAAGCAGTATGAGCAGCAGCAGCAGTAAAGAAACCTGATATATCCATCAATCAACACTGTGGAAGCCTGTTTGTTTGCACTAGTTAGAGAGTGATGAATAGGTCCTCTGTGTAAAACATTCAGCTACAGTGTGAAAGAGTAATAAATTATGTTTGTTAATTTTATATGCCATACATATAAAAATCACTAAAAATTGTTAATGCAGTGTAATGGTGTCAGAAAGGTCTGGTGCTGTAGGAGCCTTAATGCAGAGATTTTTCATCTCCACAGGCAAAGGTCTCTTGTTGCATTTCAAGGAATGTGATATAAAAGGTCTAGAGGAAGAATTTTACCTACTAATCACACAGGTTCTCAGCTGCTTCAGAGGACTATATCTAAAAATGATGCTTCTTGCTTACACTTACAATCTTAATTAATGGAGAGACAGGGGCTTCCAGGGAATAAATGACTCTGTCCCCTGGGAGATGCCCAAGAGAGGTGGTGTGATGTGTGATGGTGGTGGAGGCAGGAAAGTGATGATGCCATGGCTCACCTCGATCTGGAGAGCTGAAGGTGGGGGAGGTGAGTGCCCTTGTCAGGGTGGTGTACAGGCAAGCATGAGCTCAGCTGTGGAGCCAGGCTGTGAGAACAAACCTGGCCTTTAAGCAACCAGAAATGAACATTGAGTGTTTGGTTTCAAATCATCCCATTCTGCAATAGGTGGAAAAGAAAATTAGACCTAGGGAGCTGGCATAGACTATGCATCTATCTTAGCTTGGTGTTTACTAAGCTGCTTTCAAACTGCAGCTCAGACCATGGTCAGCAGGTGCAGTCTTTTAAGCCCAGGTTAAACTCTTACAATTTGGTTCATCTTTATCCGTGTGAGCTCTTTCCACTTTTGGCTTTGACACACCCACCTCCTTCTGTCCTATGGCTATGCTGTTGGACAACCCCACTCATGTTTTCACACCCACTTCTGTTGCAGCCTAGGCTAAGCAAACGTGCATGCAGCCTCAGTCATGCCCCCATAAACTGAAGTTGCTTGTCAGAAGTCTTTTCTGTCTAGATAAGCTGGTCAATGTTGTCTGGTGTGTACTGCAGAACTCTTCAGTGATGCTAAACATTGTAGACAAAAATATGTCTGAGTATTTTTTAAAGCATCGTCTCAGAGGAGAAGGCAAGCTTGAGAAACTGCTTTGCTTTCTAGAAGTTTGCTTTACAGCAGCATTTATTTCTCAAGTCATGGCAGCAAGGAAATGAGTCTAATGCATGAGAATGTTGCCATGTTATTAACCGGCAGTGTAAAAGCTGCACTTACTTTCATTGGAATGAGGTTCTTTGCCAAAAGTGAGATGCCTCAGCTTTCCCGTGGGATTGCATCCTGGTTTGGAGGAAACCTCTATGAGCAGTCAGAGCAGATAGCAGGAAGGACCGTGCATTTGTGGCAGGCTGTTTGTAAGGGTGGAGGAGCAGCTCTGCACTTGCTGGCTGATGCAGTGAGCACTGCAAAAGGTGAGGGCTGGCAGGTCTGCCTGGTGTCCTTGCCCTTGCACCCCACCAAATATGCCTCACACTGCTGCTTGCTCCTTCCAGCACTGGTGTGTTGCTCCTGTTTACACCTGGGTGCGAGTCTGGGGTAATTGCACTGAACCCCACTTACACTTTGCAGAGTGCTGTGACAGGGCAGAGTCCAACCAGCACACACAGCACAGCACAGCAAACTGGCCAGTCCCTAGGAGGAAGAGCAGTAAGGCTGCACTGATGGCACTGAGCTTCATCCTCCAAGCTGTACAGTAAAAATGAATGTAAAACTAAGAGTAGCTTTGTCTGACTCGTTAAACACAAATCATTTCAACCCTCCTGTCAGCAAAAAGTAATTTTTTTCCCAGCTATTTTTGTCGGAAATGGAGAGAATTCATTAACACTGATGTTCTGGACTGGAGTTTAGTAGAAGTCAGACTAATAGAGTTCATTAAAATATGCATGTTTGATGTTTGAGGTAATGTTTGCACAAATCCTCGGGGAGAAGATACTGTAGAGCTGAAGTGATATTTCTCACAGCCAAATGGTATAATCTCATTACCAAAGTTTTGTGATCAAGATGAAAAGTACACTTAGTAATTGCAAGGGATAAATGGGTTTTTTTCTCTGTAACTGCCCTTATTGCTCATGGTTAACAGCTCCAACATGGACTGTTACATTTCCTGCTTTTCTCTTTCTCTCTTCTTTCCCTTAACACCCACTTTGGTTATGATTCACCAGGAGTTTCTATGGACTAGATGTAAGGAACAAGGGAAATTTCTGTTTGCCTGTTGCGTGGCAAGAGAACATCCTGAAGAGATGCATTTGCTAACATTTAGCCTGAAGATGCAGCTATTATCCAGGGAGCACAGAATGTTAAAATCTGAAGTTCTTCTCCATGATTTCCTTCAGCTTCTAGCTTTCTGACAGGCTGCTCGGCACGCTGCTCTTCAACCGCTGCCAGCTGGTTAACCCACTTTATTCCAAGGAAACCCACAGACCCAATACAGCAAACAGAAACCTTGCTTTTCTTAGTTACCTTTTGACCCTCAGAAGTAATCTGTGGACTGCCAGGCATCTGATCTTATGCTGAAAACTATGGTTTTTAAAGATCTGAAGCAGAAAGCGTACATCTGACAGAAAAGGATAGCTCTTCTAAACATTCCTCTGCCCACATTGTCTTTGGAGAGTTACAAAAAAACTTCTTACCTCACTTGCAGGGTATGGGAACAATCCTTTTTGCAGTGCTGTAACAGAGGCCTTTTGGCCACTGTGTTGTTACAAGGAACTGACCTGAAATCACAGCCAAAGCACTGGACCTTGGTGTGATCTGGTGAACATTCCTGTTATTTGTTCTAGTGGACATTTCATTGTGTGCCTACTGGCAGTTCTGGTTCAGAAAGCAAGATAGATTGCACTGTAAATTTTCTTCTGCTACTTTACAGCTAGCATGTCATATCTGTAACTGAGGCCTCTAAATCAGGTCCTAAATGATTATATGACCCTTTAGGATTGTGTTAATCTTTCCTAATTATACTATACTGTATCTCTTGCATTCAGACATGGTGACGAACAGGGCTGTTTCTGCTCCCATAGATGTAGATGGCAGAAGGCCAGCTGGAGCTGCACCAGGTCCCATTTGCAGCCCAGCAACCATGTGTTTAGGGGAAAATTGAAGAGCTTAGGTTCATGGAAGACACAGGAAATAAATATGCTGGAGCAGGATGGGATTTGAAATGATGTTTTGAAGATTCTGTTTCTTTTGCAGTATTTCTCAATCATCATGCAAATTTATCATGCAATCATCATGCAATTAAAAAATCATTTTTGATATGAAGGTGAGTTTGATTAGCTTGTGCTGTTGACAGCTAGTAAAGCTTTGTGAAATACTCACACACTAGAATCTCTTCTTCTAGTGGGAAATTCCACTTTTTACTGGAGAAAAGGCATATTTCCATTATCATAACCAGAGATGGAAGATGAGACTTTGTCCTTGTTCAAATTATTACTGGCTACATCCTGAGAACTTTATGTAGGTGATCCAGGCTTGTTAGTGTCATGACATGAAGACATGACTCGGGACTAAACTCAGCTGGATCCTCATCAATGCTGCCACAGTGATTGTGCACAAGGACATTAAATTAGTTGTGGAAATCACAGTCTCTCCTCATCTTAAATCTCCTGATGCTCCCAGACTGATATTAATGTGCTACAGGGTAAATAAAGCCCAGCCCCATGAAATTTAGGAACACAGTGGCCTGACCTCCAGTTCAATGGGGCCAGTGCAGCAATGCCAGCCACAGAAGTGGGTGTCTACTACCATCCTTTCTCCTTCTTGCTCATCATAGTGCTAACTGTAGCACTGGTGTAGATACATCTTTGCTGACAGATAAGTGTTATTTTCAACTTAGTTTATGTCATTCAGCAGCAGAACTGCCAGCAGAAGGACTCCTGTCAGCATAGGGTGCATCTCCACTGAGGGCTGTTCCAGTCTATCTGCTGTGATGGAAGCATCCTGGTGTGGACAAGCCTGGATCTCCTGCTATCCTGAAGGAGCTTTAGAGCATTACCTGGTTGTATCACCCACTGTGTAAAGTTTCTTTTATGCAACAGAGGGATATGAAGGTATTTTAACATNGATAGGGCTAGGACAAAGGCTGGACTTGATGATCTCCAAGGTCTCTTCCAGCTGTAACTGTTCTATGATTCTTCCAAAGCCCTCAGGGTACACTGATGCAGCCAGGTCTCAAGAAGTGCTTAGCAACTTGTGAGGCCATGCAATGGAACCACCAAATGCCTGCCCAGGACCTAGTCCAGCTCAGGACGTCAGGACTCTTCACTGGGCCAATACAGACAGCTGGGTCTTGGCTCTTCCAGCATCTCATCAGAGTCATAGGGATGCCCAAATTCATCCCTCACTAGTCTCATGAGCTTTTGTGTCATGCTTTCCTGAAGGCAGGCCTTCTATTTCAGAGGGCATGGTGGCCTCTGCCATGCCTCAGAAAAGCCTGTGCCTGCAGAGCTTCTTGGATGGATTTATAATCCCTCCAGAGCTATGTGCACTGTGGGCCAGAGGACTTGGGGCAGAAACAGAGCCATGAGGAGGCTCTGCTCTGGGGATGCAACATGTTATGTGCTTGCCTGTTCTAGTAGCCTGGCCAGAGGCCATGCTGTGGTGTCAGCTGGTGCTATGAGCCGTGTCTGTGGCCTGAGTTGGCACTATGAGCCATCTCTGTGGCACAGGTTGCTGCTGTGAGCTGTCTCCATGGCCAAGGTTGGTGCTGTCAGCCGTCTCCCTCCACGTGACTCAGGCATGTGAGCAACACACCAGAGGAGTCACATCTGACTCAGCTCTCTAGAGCTGCCTAATGGTGGAAGAAGCAAGATATGAGAGCTGTTGCATGTTAAAAGGTTGCAAAAATGAGAACTCAGCCAGTACATTTTTTTTTGAAGATGCTTTGGCAAGCTGGAGGTCAGGCTTTCCAGAGCTCTTCACTTGACAGCTGTCTCTCAGATGTATGTAACTTGATTTTGGCAGTCAACATGCACCTGCCATACCCACCTTTTCCAAAGACATTGGTGCCAAAAGTCAAAAATGGAGGATTTTGAAAAGCTGATCCAGAGCTGCTGGTGGCTGTCATCCCAGGTTTGATGTTGAGTAGCTACAGTTTGAAAGGGTGGATGAATGACTGGTTCATGTCACTGAGGACTACTGCAGAGGCGTTAGCTACAGACTACTTGCTACTGCCTAAGCACTCAGTTTAGACCTCACTGAACTCCTTTCAAAGAGTGGTTTGGGCTATTGGCTGACTCCTTCAGCTAAAAAAGTTCCATGATCCTAGCTGATGGGAATCTTGAAGTTGAAGCATAATTTGATTCCAGCCCTTGTCAGCAGGTCTCTCTCAAACCCTGACACAGCCAGCCCTGGAAGAAGGAATGGCTGTGGCTTTTCTAGTCAGACTCAGATCTGTTGGAAGCATAGGAAGAAGAAAGTAGGTAAAATAAAGAAGCAGGAGAATAGAATTAGTATCTGCCTTGTCTTAATTTCCATTTGCCTTCCAGGTTTTTGGAAAAAAGCATCTAAAAGAAGCTTTTGACTATATGTAGCTCTATTGCAATTCTCCTTTTGAAGCCAAAGTGACACTGGCTATGGATAGAAAGGAAAAGAGTGAAAAAAGATACCTTCTTACTCAACTGCTTGGTCCCTGGGGGGCATTATGAGTCATATCTGCTTATTTCACTAACAGAAACAAGTTTTTACTCTTTTTTTCCCCCCCTTGGTATTAGCAGTACATAGCACTGACAGCTAAGGGACTGGATCATACTCTGGCTTTCAGATCACCAACAGAAGACTTAACTACATTTTTATTGCTGAGAAGATGCACAGGCTAGAAGAACACAGCCTGATTCTCAGCCCTCAGGTAGTGTTCACAGTCCTGGCAGCTAGAAGACATAAAGGAGGGATTTTGCAATGGAAAGAAAATGTGAGCCCAGCCCCTCTGGGTGTCCATGTTTACAGCAGATACTACACAAAAGCACAGCTGTGTGACACCTCATAGATAGATTAACAGACTGCTTGAAAAAAAGAAGACAAGTCCTACCCTTAGCAAACCCTAATTCTAGTCCATCCCCTTTTTGAGGACAAAGATGTGGTCTTGTTTGAGCAGAAACAAAGCTGAAAGGGAAGGCAGTGGGGCACAGCAGGAAGATAGATGGAAACCATGGGGTTTTCCTGACCCAAGACCAGGTGTCCATTCACCACACCAGGCATCACTAGCTAGGATGTGGTGTGGGAGGATGCCCTCTTCCCCCTCCCCTTGCTGGTCTCAGGCAATGCAAGTGATTTTATCAATGATAAAGTAACTAGTTGGTTGATTTGTCAGCTGAGGAGATACATGCCAGAAAAGTCCTTTTCAGCCTCCTCTATGTGCCATGACTTTGCATTAACAGTTCAAGGGCCAAATACTCCAGTCTGTTTCCAGCACTGGAAAACAAGATTTAGCCAAATGACCCAGGTAAATTGGGATTATGGCAGTGTATTTCACACTGTTGAATCTGTGTCTTATGTTTGTTGCTAACCAAAACAGATTCCATTTAACCAATGAAATAAGCTAGTCTAGTAGGTGGCAATTTTGCATGAACCTTATGCCTCTGCTCATTTTCTTATGTGTGTCACTTCAGATTTCCATAGGTTTGTTATATGTGGATAGATACTGGTACCAGCAGTCTTTTTCCTCTCCTGTTTCTACAGAGCTGTTCATGTGCATGCTGTGTACACTTACTTACACTCCCTAGGAAGGATTCCCAAGGGACATTGCTCTCAAGCATGCTGCCAGCACATAGCAGAGGTAAAACCACCAGGCTGCAATAAAAAGTTTTGCCCTTGAGGCAGAACGAAGGATGGAGACAAAAAGCATTTATCATTTCCTGTCACTATTATTGTCTGGTGGCTCCTCCTCAGCTAATGCCAGACCTCTGGCAGTGGAGCAAGGAGGCATGGGAGGGCTCCTGCTGTGACTCCATTGATTTAACAGTTTGAGGGAAGAGGCTTCCAGTAGCTCCTTGAAAAATCAGTTAGAAGTTAACCTCGGGCAAATCTACTCTTTAGGTAGATCTCTTTGAAGGGTAGGATTTGCCTTCTGAATTATTTAGTTTAGTTTAACAGAAAGGTTGTAATTAATTTAATTAAATGCACTGAAATCTGCAGTATTATCCTACAGACCTTTTGGAGTCAAGAGGAACCCTTGTAGTGACTTCAATAACTTTGGTCCTATAAAACAATTTTTCTAGTTGTATTTAATGTATTTAGTTGTATTAAAGATTTCTGGCGTAGGAAAAACTATCTTGCTTGCTGAATTTAAATAGAATGCAAACTCTACTTTTTGAAAGTCACATTTCAATGTAGAACTTAATTCTAGCATCAAACCAAATGAAACATCCATGAAGTCTGAGCTCTCCTAATGTTTATCAAATGTGCAGGCAACTTTAATATGTAGCAAAAATGTTCTATTAGACCTAGAATTTAAAATTTCCCTCTGTACTTTTTCTGCATTCCAATGTTAAGTAATTAATTTAGACTAGAGACTTGCCCCAAAACTACTAAAACAAAACCCTCAACAACAAAACATTTTGAAATATCAATGTCTCCACAAAACACTGATGATTTGAGAACAATATAGCTGACCCTTTCAGAATGTGCATCCTCACTCCTACGCCAGTAGCACTTTTATTTTTGTAGCAGCCCAAAATCTTTGCAGACACTCATCCCTCCCATTGACATCACTGAATCATGGATCAGTGCACACAGGCTGGAAGCTTGTGTTATAATATCTTCATGCCAGTATTTATACACTTGTCTAATTTTAGTCCTAAGAATAATCCAACTACCATCAGAATTATTCGGTTCACAATATAACTAGAAGTCATTAATGCAGGTTATTTCACATTTCTGTTGTAAAAGGTGAGACAGATCACAGATGTGTTGTCCTCAGTGTACTCAACAATAAAGGAAATGGCAGTCTGTGCACTAAAAATTGTACATATTCTTTGACTCCTTTGTAAAGTGTGACATGTCATGATACTTCATATGTATATAATAATCAGAACCACTCATGTACATATTGCTTTTGTGGAAAGTGCCCTAAAAGCATTTTTGTTATGTATCCCAAAAGTGTTGCTATTACTTTTTACCTATACAAAGTCAGAACAGTTTCAAAGATTGCTCTTCACCAGCTTTAAATTATTTGCTTTTCAGCCAGATTTCAAGGCTGATATCTTTTCAGTTCTGAAAGAGCACTCTTATATCTGTAGCCTGGCCTCTCAGCTGGTATTTAGTAACTGCAGGAGTGAATGCAAAGTAAAATCACATCATTAAAACCTAACATTGGTGACATCAAACTGAGGGGACAATAATTTCTTGAACAGCACCAAGCTTATCCTTGCTACTGTCTGCCTGTGGCCTTACCAGAAGCTCCTGCAGGACACTTCCCTGCTATTGCCATGTCTTCCCTGCCATCTATGTGTCCTAAGCTGCAGAAGAAAGCTTGAGTGACTTGGTTTTGCTTACCCTCATTTTGCACTCGTACTCTTAGTACCTGAAGTGGTCCCAGGCACTCTGCAGCTCTCAGTGTTTGGTTTTTTAGTATAAACTTTTGTTCTTTCATAGTTTTGCTGTGATGAGAGAGCAGAGTATTCCTGCCAGTCATGTATGCATAGACAAAACTATGTGGAGGTTTGAAGGCTGAGCCCAAGAAAATGCACTCCCAGTAAGATCTGTTTCATATATATCCTCTCTTGAGTATCCTTTAAATGCTGCATTAATTGTGAGGCATTAGTTGAGGCAGGAATGTCTTTTGACTTAATCATTCATGACCAAGAGGTTTCTTGTAAACTTGATTCACTCTCTCATCTCCAGACTTTTTAATCTTCTATTTTACTCCTCATTTGAAGTAGCAATCTGCTACTTATCCTGAAAACAGTCTTTTCCAGGCCAAAAGAAGTGTTATGAAGTTGCTTTTTTCTTCTCCCAGGCCTGCAGCCAGGACAACCAAGTTCATAAACTTGCTGCTGAGTGTCAGACAAAGTCCCAACAGGGACAGATGCTATTCAAGCCGTGTCACGACCTGGTTCAGAAATTGGGAGATGATGTCTTTCTGCAGTTGCAAATGTGTTATTACTTAAGAAAAAGAGCTGGTCTCCCCTTGTACTATCAAAACCAGAAGAGAAATCTGCTGAATTATTCTCCATAAAGTTTGTTTTATTACTTACCTTGCTGGCTGGGTGATGATTCCTTTTTATTCTTTTCAGTTGCTTTTTAGGGGTGATGGGACCTCTTTGAGTTGGTGGGTCTCCTTCATCACCCTCGAGCTAGAAATGCAAAGAAGAAAAGAAAGAAAATTCTGTACAAAGGTCAGAGAAAGCTTAAAGTCTGCAACTTGAAACCTCTGGCATGGAGCTGCAGCACTTCATATTTCTGCTGGGAAGGGATCCTGCTTGTGGAATCAGAATAAAAGAAGTTCTTGTGAATCTTGCAAATGCATTGATACATACACAAAAAATGAGATGTGTGTGTGTGTATACATGCAGGCGTATTTGTTATATATATATGTATCTAAAGGTGGAAATCTTTAGGGACAGTTTTCATTTGAAATCCTTGCTTACTCCTGTCTGATTAGAAAGGATAATAATAACAATAAAAAACCCCTCAAATGGGGATTAAATCCTCAAGAGAAGAAGTGCTCCATTTATTGGAGCCTTGCTTATCTCGCACTGAGTAAGGGGATTATGTGATTGCTTTTGTGTTCTGAACGATTGTGGCTAGACAGTTTCTGACATAATAGACTTGCCTACTGAAATAGAAACATTACTGTTCCAAGGATTTGCAGCTGGCTGCAGAAATGCATTTGTCTGAACAGAAATGCCCCTTGTAACTTACTGAAACACTTGCTCTAAGTGTGGAAGTCAGACCTTTTGGGGAAGATATACACTGCCTTTTGTTAGGCTCATGAGATTCTGCAGTCTCTGGAGACACTAAACTGGTTCTGTGAAGGGACCTGAGTTTGTAAGTCCTTTTGAATGGAAAATGCAAGCCCAACACTTGCAGCCTGGAGGCTGGGTGTATAAGAAAAGCTGGCTTTTTGGACACGTTGCTAACTGATAGAATGGCACCAAGTGACAAGCTTGATTTGCAGGAGCATGGCAGAGTTAATGTGGTCAACTGGCATGAGCTGTCCTTGAGAGCAGGGTTTGGAAACATCTCTGTGCCAGAGCTCCATCTCTGCAAACAAACAGAGTACGGGCTCCTTTGTGATAACTATTATCAGCTTCAAATACTGCTTGGGAGACTTTGGGCTGTAGGGTTTCCTGCAGACCTAGCCTTGCTCTGCTAATTCAGACTTAGCCATGTGCTGTCCTTCAGGGCTGCCAGTCTGCATTTTCTGGCCACTCCTTGGAAGTGTTCTGTCCTGCTTTGCTCTCGTATTGCCAATGCAAGGGGACTTGGAGCAGAAGGGAGCCTTTGCATCCGTTTCCAGCCAAGGACTTAAGTTCCCCTCTAAATGTGACACTGGGACACACGGAGCAGGACTCAGTTCCTCTTCCTCTCCATCTCTTGCCTTTCCTTGGGGCCACTTTGGTAGCTCAGCAAATCCCATATGACAGCGGAGGTGCTTTCATACAACATGGCTGCTCAACAACAGAACTGAAAACCCCAGGCTTTTGAAGTTCTCATCATGGGTTTGGTGCTGTTGGCTTCAGAACAGCAGTGAGAGGCCAGTGCTGAGCACATGGGAAAAATCCTCCCCTCTATGTCTGAAACACTGTATTGGCACAATGCCATGCCAGCTCTTTGGGCTGCACTTTGCTACCCCTTCCTCCAGATCTCAGTATGTCCTTTCCAAACGTTTGAGCATACCCATGGATTGGAATGTCATTTGAGGCAAGGTAGCCCAAAGCCACATGTATATTAGAAAAGGCTAGCAAAGGGTTAAGGTGTTAGGACCATGGCAGCCACATCAGAGCTACTCTCCTTTCCTGTTTTCATTCATCTCTGGCTGCTTCCACCAACACACCCAATCCCACCCCTTCCCATAACCTGGTCACCTTATTTGGGGAAGACATTAACTTTCTACGCTGTTGCTTTTGGTGTGAGTTTGGTTTTTTTCTTTTAAGATTATGTCATTTTAAAATCATTTCACTTCTAAAGATGACAATAAACTTTACACTTTCCTGCTGTAAAACAGGCCAGTGCTGTCACTCCTCATTCTGGGGGATTTGTAGTCCCATGTCTGATGTGATGCAATCCTCTCAAATGAAAAATCACCAGTACTGAGCCTGTAGCACAAAGAGATGATTTAAGAGGAACGGGAATAATTAAAGCTGCCCCTTACAAGCCCGACACAAAGGCATTTCTCAGAGCAGCCTGTGCTCTTGTGAATAGGCAGAAGTGGATCTTAGTTGTCCAAGACTAAAATCCCCCACTGTCTGCATTGCACCTGCGAATAAAGGCGAACCTGTGTCTTTGGATTTTAGCCAGTGCTTGGAGAAAAAAAAAGATTATGATTCTGGGGGGTTCCTTCTTCCCTGAACCCTCCAAACTTTGCCAAGCCTGTAAGATGGAGTGGAAGATGCTGAGCATGTGCTGGTTGCAGCACATACGTGGACTCTGCATCACCCTGCTTTCAGTTGTTCCCTCAGTAAGGCAACAAAAGCATCCTGTGGCCCCACGTGTTTGCATAAATAGCAGATAGGACTTCAGTTTGGCCGTATCTGTTATCCCTTGCTCAGCAGTTGCTGTCTTGCTTGAGCCCCTGGCTTGACTTTGGCATCTCTCGGATTTGGGGACTCTTGCTACCACATTTTCTGCGTCAGCTGCTCAGCCATGGGCCACTCTTGGTGTCCCCTACAAGCCCAGACCAAGAGCTGTTTAAAATCTGTGACTGTTTCACAGGGTCTTGGCTACTGTAGCCTTCTGTGTTAAACCTCCCCAAGGTCTTTCTTTCTGAAGGGCCCTGCTGCAGCCTTTCAGGGACCCAGCTGCCAGGTAAACCACCTCCTGCTCTGTTACTGGAGAATCAAAAGGATCCTGTGGTGCACTACTCATCCCTTCTGACTTTTCCTAAGGCATCAAACTTTCTTTGAGGGACAAACTACCCAGAAATGTTGTCCTCCTACCCATTTACTATGTACTTGAAATCAGAAATTTGAAAGCAAAATTGAGACGAGGCATTTAAGGGAGAGGAAAAGCCATGTTACAGCTGAAATAATAATTCAGGATATGTTTTAGAAGTGTTCAACAAGACAGTTTCCTCAGAAACTCAGAGAATTTTAGATGGCCACTTTAAATGAACAACTGTAGATGCTCTGAAACTGGGAGCCCTTGCCTTTGAGTTGCTCTTTCTTTAGGAATAGGATTCATCTCCCCTCTAGTTAAATGACAGAGTGGTAATTTCAAAACCACACAATTTTAGTTTACCTGTCCTTCTTCAACCAAAAAAAAAATGACCAGTGATTGCAATAGGAACTGACTCTGACTGAAAGCTTTTGCTCAATCTCACTACCTAGAAATGTGACTGAACAGAGTACCAGCAAGCATGTTGTAGAGATCTAGGTTTATTTACATTGGATTTTTGAACTAAATGGTGTTTTTTTCAATCTTCAGTTTCTGGGTTGTCTTTGTCTGCCTTTCCAAGAAGAAGGATTCAGATTATAAAAGCCTTAGGTCCACTTGCAGCTGAAAGTACTCTAAAACCATCATCTTTGCAGCATTGTGTGCACAAGTGGTGCAATTCAGTAACGATAATAAATATAACAAATAGGAGAAGTGTGGCAGTGCTAATTACATTTCACACCAGCAGGCTTTTTTAGCCTTAATGCAGAAAAGAAAAAAAATTATCTTTGATACAGCTTCTCGTTTACTATCATTTCTCTGATTGTTATTTTATGTACTTGTTAAATTCAGTTATGAATGTGACTCACTGGTATTCTCGGCAGACTGCATTCAGGGAGACCATCTTGGCAAAAGTTAGACCTGAGAAAGTTACTTATTTACATACTTAACTCTGATTTTCTTATTGTAAGGCATCAATGGAAACTCCTGATATTCAGATAATTGCTTTGCTTCATTTTATCTGGAGGCAAGTTTGAAACTTTGGACTGTTCATGAGAAATTGTCTGCTGGCATTTAATGCTAGAGTTAGTTTTATGTGATGACACCAGCCCACTAGCATCATGTCTGTTTGTTCATTTGATAGCCATAATGGCTAAGATTGAAAATAAAAGCTCTGTATTCCTCCAATATACTGGTTTTCACTGGTCAGTGAGGCAGTGCCAACTTGAGATAGAACAGAGCTGGACTTAGGCAGTATGGTGTCCCAAGAAAAGGTATTGTGCTGAATTTTTCCTTCAGTGGATCCTATCAATATGTCCTTGGGTTTTTTTCTAAGTGCTTCTCCCACTATCCTCCTCCAAACCTCCCCTCTCCCTCCCTGTTTCTTTCATAATCTACAAAGTAGTTAGGCTCTGCAGAGCATCTTGGAGGTGGATTTGTAGATGTGCAGAGCTGGGAGTGCTGCTGTGGCTGTGCTAGTCACAGCTTGATCCAGTTCTTGCCTATCTAATCAAAGTACTGGGACAAAGTTCTTGAGTGTCTCTCAGTCATTGTCCTCAGAGGTGAAATGAAAAGACAATATGCAGCTACACAGAGGAGCACGAGGGAGTGTTCTCCTACTGCATGTGTTCTGACGGTGTCTGGCTGAGGACTGAGGCTTGCAACTTCTCCAGCTCAACAACTGTTGCTTAAGAAAGGAAGGTCTTGTATTTGTTGCTTTCCTTTATCTTCATTAAGTACTAGATTATTCTCCATTGTAGAGTTTCTGTCATAATAGATGTGAACAATCTGCACTCTTTGATTGGTTTTTTTTAAGCAGACCTGTGAATAAACATTGGTTCTTGTCCAGTGGTGAAAAACCCATTCTTGTCTGAACATTGAGAGAAACACATTAACTCAAGACTCAAAATGAACGTGTAATGGTGTAGGTTCCTCCCTGTTTGCACTGTCAATCAGGACGTTTCTTGCACAGATAGCATGTAAAATTGGTTGTGTTAGAAGAAAGTGGTTGCAGGGTCTGGCTTCAGGCACATGGTGAGCTTAGGTAGAAGTTAGGAGGAGATGCCATCTGCTGGAAAGTCCGGACACTGTCACAAGGAGAAGCAGAGTAGAAAGCAGCTGTAAGTGATACCGCAGATTAAATTAACACCCTGTGTCCATGAGTAGCCACTAGCTAGGGGTGAATGCCACCTCCAGCTTCCTCGGCAGCTTGCAGCACTGAGGCTGTCACGCTCGCCCCGGTGGGATGCTTGTTGGTCCTTGCTGGCTGAGAGCTGCACAATCACCTCTGCCACAGCTGCTTGCAGTTCATGAGGCTGGCAAGGAATGTGTGGAGGGCAGAAGAGACAGAGCTTGAATAGAAAGATTTAGGACAATCAGTTGGAGTGAGTATAAAGGAGAATACAAGGTTAAAAATCTAGAACTGTAAGAAGGAAGAAAAATGAGTTTACAGGAGCCTTGGAAGAGAAAGCTTTGAATAGCAGGAGTTGCAATAACAACAATAGTCACCAATGGAGACTGATAAATATATGTCTCTAACCCAGAAGAACATTGAACTTCACTGAGTAATGCTATTAACACCTTAGTTAAGCATTTATGCAAATGCTTGGATGATAAAGATAAAATTAAACCAAAAGCAGGAAACAGCTTGTCAAGAGTGAAACTGTTAATTGTTTTTTGATTTAATCCTCTGATTCTCATTACTGCTTCACTCTACAACCCACTGTGTTTTCACTGTAACTTTCAAACTTTCAAGGTGGCTGTAGAGAAGTAGGTAGAGCTTAGTGCTTTCTTCATTTGCCCCCAGTGTGTGATTGCACTAAATGTGTTTTTAATACTGCTTTTTACCACTTTGATTTTTTTAGTTTGTTATTGTTGTTGTTCACATCAGAAAGCCACAAGGCAGACATTAGATATGATTTATCAGGAAACATCTGGGGCTATGCCAGCTGATTAAAAAAGAAGAAGAAAATAAGCACAGCACACATGGGAGCCCATCTGAATAAGATTCATTGAGCAGCAGTCATGAGAGAAATTCTCTGTAAACTGGAGTTGGATGAGCTGGCTAACAAAGATACCTATGTTGGTTTGTTTGGGGAAAGGAGAAATGATAACTCACAGCACATATGGATAGGAATTAAAAAGAATAGGCTCAAAAAGTCTTCTTTAGGATTCAACCATATACAAATACATATTGCTGTGGGACTCCCCTTTCCTATGCTACTAGAGATCTGTTGCAGATCTTATAGGGAGGCATTTAAAAGTGGATAGGTTCAGTGTGATTCTGCTGCTGCCCGAGTGGAATTGGCATGTGCCAGCATTAAGCCCTTGGAAGCCATGAACCATGGATCTTGCTTTAGCAGCAGGAGGCTTTGGCATCATCCTTAGGTGGATCTTGGAGATGACAAGTAGAAAGAAGATGGCTAGAGTAAAGAAGACAAGAGTGGGAGAAGGAATGAAAGCAGAGAAAGGAGAGAGCAGAAATGTAGATGCTTCATGTGTCTAATTTGTGTTAACTTAATTCAACCTGGAAACTCCATGTCTTGCTTGCACTGGCAACAACCAATAGCTCATAGGCAAAACTGTGACTTGTTAGAGACTTGTAAGGTTTGATCTTCAAAGCCTTTCAAAAATCATATCTCAAATATCTGGAGGATTTTTGATATAATTGTAATGGAAAATAATAGTCAGTCACATAGGTAGCTGGGTAGATGGGTGTGCAGGTGGCTAACCAGCCAACCAGCTGTCCAGGGATTTTAGAAACTGACTGTTGGATGACCTGTGTTTCATTTGCTTGGAGGTTCAAGTCTTTTCTCCCTCACATGGATCCTGAAATTGGCCACTGAAGGATTTGCAGCTTGCTGGGGCTCTTACACAGATCTCCATGAGGGGTGACTCCATGAAGCTCCTCACCCGTGGGCATGGGCTCACCCACTCCTCTGGGCAGGGAGAGCAGATGGACCTGCTCCTTCAGAGAGAATCCATGCTATTGGAAGCATCATTGCCAGTTCCTCTCAAAAACAAAGAGACATCATTTGGGTGATGTCTCCCAACAACATGAAGATGAGAGAATAAGACCTTTTTAATGCCATCCCTGCCACCAAAGGATTTATGTGGGCTCCAAATAGCAGCACAATGGGAAGCTCACGGGTTCCAGTTAAGAGAAAAGAAGTGGATTCCTGGGAAGGGGAGGGAGGACAGATTGCATCTTTTGAAATTGAACTACTACTGAAATTCAAAGCTCTTCAAGCTTCCTGAATTTAGTTCTTATATCTGAAAAAAGTTCTTTGTGCTTGTCCCAAGACTTTTCACATCATAGAAGAAAAAACACCCTGTAACTTCTTTGTGAGAATGCAAAAATACACCCAATGTAATTACATTAAACTGGTACAATACTAATAACAGCTGCAATAATAACAGTAGTCAGAGGAAGAAGGGAGACTGTAAATCTTACAGTTTGAAGAATGCTACATGTACTCAGAGCCCACAAACACCATGCTGTTCTCAGTGCTGTGATGCTGCTTCTCCCTCTTAAAGAAAAGTAAGGTACACTGTCCCTCTACAAAATGTGCCAAATGACACATGAGTCAGTCCTAGCACTCTTAAATACTGTCTGGAACACAAAGGGAGCTGTTAAGCAGCTCTTATTGTCATAAAACTTGATAGCTTTTTGCAATTATGTACAAGCAAATGTTTTGTTTACTTTTAATGTGTTTAAACATGCATGCTGCCAAACAGCTAAGTTATCTCCAACTAAGTTTGGTATCAATTCTTTCCCACCTTCACTTGATTGCTTATTGATTTGGCAGGAAAAGGAATTGACAGGATTTAGGACAAAACAAAAAGTAGCCACAACCTCATTGTCAGCCTGGAATTTAAGAAATAATGAAACAAGTGAGTGTTTGGAAGTACAAAAAAATAAAAAAGAAATGATGGTCTTGTGGAGTTTGGACAAAAAAGGGGGAAGGGTGCTGAAATACCTTTGTTCACTCTTTAAAACAATTGCTCCAAGCAGGAAACTTGGCACCTGGAGTTTTTATTAAATCAATTCAGAGGGATCTGTTTTCAACAACTGAGATAAATGTCAGGATGAAGTTTTTAGGCACTCACAGTACATCACATTTTCCTTCCCCGAGAAAGCAGAACAAAAATGTGCACAAATGAAATTACTTGCATATGTAAAAATCACATTCAGTTTAAATAATCTTTTCTTTCTGCCTGGATGTATTAATAGTGTATCAAAGCTTAATGTAATCTTTTAAGAGTATGATTATTTGTGAATGTTCTCATCCCCTCTACTCCTTATTGTTAACCTACATCAAAGCAAATATATAAATACATATTTATCTGGATAGCATCTTTATTTTGGTCACTGTGCTTCTGGGTGCTCTCTCTGTGTATATGGAAAGGGACATTCAGGCAAATCAATAATAATTCTTTACAATTTTGTTTTTTATTTGCTCTCTTTCACTTTGCAATCTCTTTTTGGTCAGTCTCTCATCTCCCATTATGTGCTTTTCAGACTGTTCCAGCTCCTGGAAATATCTGTTTTTCTGCTGCCTGCTCTTTGCTAGTGCAAGCTAATGGTGCCAGGTGCATTCACTGTGGTGGACAGGAGGAAGGACCTGGCATAGAGACAAGGGCATGCTGCTCTCAGCAGCAGCTTTCAAACTTCCCCTGCCAGAGACTTTCTGGCAATTGAGTCCTTTGCATTTTAGTGGAAATACAGCAACAATCTTAGGTCCTTATA